>JAQIVE010006266.1:0-11733 GCA_034698285.1 Sminthurinus bimaculatus | reverse complement strand
ACCACTGTGAATTTCAAATGTTGAATGTACAAAAATCGTTGCTCAATTTGTCCTCCAATCTGTCATGTATGTAAAAGCACGACCAGTTTCATTCTTCCATAATGTCGATTCTTATTCCTTGAAAATTCTGAACGCAAACTTATTGCCTGCAGCAGCGGTAAAGTTAGTTTTCAACATGAACGGCGTTCAAGTCAACCGATTTTAATACATTGCACGAGAGCTTTGACAAATGAAATTTGGACGCCGGTGAACAAACTAGTTTGGCTATTCTCTTACATCAGTTAGAAGTTGTGGGAACGTCTTGAGCTTCAAATTCAGACTCATGTACAACTATTGAGAAATAATGTTCTAAAAACATATTGGTGAATGTAGAACATTTTGCGTGAGCTATCTTATACTGCACACGTTGCAATATTTCGAAGCCACTCACGACATTTTGTGTGACGCTGAAATGCTCAATTCTGGAGTACTTCAACAAAAACGAAATGGTCCTTTGAAAACTTTTAGATCGAATATTGCAACCCAGAGCTGTCTAAACATTACTGTCATAAAATGTAGGAATTTTGACCAAGAACGATGTGTGAAGACTTTTCTAGAAGGAAATCGTATTTCCAACAACTTTCTCGCTTCGACTATGGACATAAAGGCCCTGCAACACCTTCAAAAGCGAGTACGAGTAGCGCGGAGTACCTTGGGGTATTTTAACTTTTGGACTCTACTGTTAGAGTGTAAATTAGAGTGGACCCTGAATTCAAATAAATTTACGTTTGAATGGTTTTTTATTTTAAACGGTACCAAAGTCAACGGTGCTTAATGCATTGAAGGTCCGTTGTCAACCGCAAACTTTCTGACTTTCTTTGCATTGTACCAAAAATTAATTAAAAAATTGATGAAATTTGGTTTTGGACCAACTCCTTTCATAATGTTGTTATATCTGAAATAATAATCGTCTTTTATTGAAAGGTGGGTTCCAATAACGACGATTTCTGTTACGAAAATCCTCTAAACTGTAGACACCTTTATTTACCAAATATTTAGGGTAGTTAGCTCCTCCAAACGTAGTTTTAAAAATTAGCTCAACTGGATCGAGGAAAAACATGCGCAGATAAAAATATTATCAGTTTCCTGATTCTCCGACGTATTTAGATCGACTCAAACACCATCTGTTTACATGGAGACCGCAAGCCAGCTGTCCAAAAAGTTTGCGTGGTGTCGAACTGTTACACGCGTCCTGGGTAAAGTTTGGAGGCTATCATGAAAACAACAGCAAGTTCTTGTGGATTTTTTACCTATTGTTGATTCATTCATTTCATCCCAACTTTTGTGTGCTGAAAAAGTCTTCCAAGTTTGTCCCTTGAAGTTTTAAACAAGCGGAAAATGTCCATCGAAAAGGAATCTCTGATTCTGCACACCAAAAAGACAAGCATGATTTCAAAAAGCAAGAGCCACAGAGAAATCATAATGATCATAAAATAAATAAATAAAAGTCCCTCCATGAAGTTTGCACCCATTTTCAAGGACTGAACTGACAAGGTCGTCGAATTCAAGAAGCCCAGCGTCTCGCGATAACCCCGTAGGTTGTACAACTTTTCATAGAATGCAAAGACCCCGGACTCAAGTGACCTTTTCAAAGGCTCCAGGACTTTCTCCTGGCCCGCAAGTTTTTTCATCTTCCACGCAGTCTGCATTCGATATAATTTTTCATCGCCCATAATAAAAGGACGCTCTGCTACCGTCTTTCGTCTCCATCTAGGGACCCGAAACCGCAGGATGTTGCTCTCCAAATCGTAATAGGCTATTTTCGTACAGTTTGAAACCGCATCTGGGACGGACGTGTTGGGGAAATTATTTGGAAGTTGAGTTCTACTGGCCAATTTTTTCGTCTTTTCCTTTAGTACAGCCGATTTTTCTTCATCTAGCTGTATCTATATAAATAAATATGTGTGTATACAGTATAATCTTTTAAAATTTTTACAGTTTAATTTGCAATAGAATTAAATTAATGAATTAAAACCTATTTATAGAAATCTACCTGAATAGCATAGAGAAGCGGGAAAAAGTTAGTATCGAAGCTCGTAAACCCAACAAAAAGTAAATATTTCCCTTTAGGATGTCTACGAGTGTAGTTCATCCTTTTCTCTTTCCAGTTTGTTCCCACATAAATTCCCGGATTGGCCTCCATGTGTTTGGATAGTTGGCTCATGAAGTAAAAATCCGCGTTCAAGAGCTGGTCAAAGGTTTCGTACACTTTTTTGGGTCGAAGTGCGGTCACGTCTGATGTGACGACTCCTTTTATATTATTAAAGAACGTTTCATTTGAAATTACTTTTTGCACAAAAAAAATTAATACCCGTAAATTTCACGTTTTTATGATACTTACCTTTATATCCGTTGCTAACGACGATGCTAATAAGGCACCAACAAACCACCACCGTTTTTTGAGCTCTGCTGAACCTTGCCTCAGAATTTTGATCATCCTCGTCAAAGTTTTCCAAAAGGGCTCGAACCAGAAGAAAGAGCTGGTCATAAACGTTTGTGAAATATCGAGAGAAATACCTTTCTTGAACTGTGGTACTTGTATTGTTGTTGTTATTGTTGCCGTTTTCGTCGTTGTTCAACTTGGTGGACCTTAAATTTTGCAAAATGACCAGAACGATCGGCAAAGTTGCCAACGAGCTGGCCAGGCCGATCCACAAATTTGTTTGAAACGGTCGGCTGAAAACTTTGAGGGTGGATCGCTCATTAACAATGTCACAAGTGAAGAATGCCAGCGGCTCGGTTCGAATTCGAATATACCAGTATAGGTAGTTGACATCTAAATTTTCAAACTCTTGGGAGAAGTAAAGGCAGCCATGTTCTGTGGTGCCCCTCGTAAGGGTCATGTTGTGAACTTGAGGTTGGATCCACAATAGAATCGTGTTTACATGGGGCTTCCTTTCAAGAAGCTTGTTTCGAATCATGCGCCAATTTTTTTCGTTGGCTGCCGTTTTAAGCTCCAGCTCAATGCTCGGTGTTAAATTTAAAGTTTTGGGATGAACTCTCAGCCAGGTGTCCGATTTTTTGATGTGCATTTCTCTAGCAAAATTCGATTCTAGCTCGGATGTTATGGGAAATTTGGGACCGAACTGAACTATTCTGTGCTCATTTGGTGAATACCGCACGCTCCACAGACTTTCTACCTCACCAATGAATGACGTTGTAGTATTCCTCCAACTGGGACGTAACCCTGACTTTGGATTGGGATACAAGAATTTTTGAGGCGACAATTGTAGTGACGCCATCAGGATGTGGCAACGTGTCTGTAACGCCCAGTAGTTTTGCCAAGCTTCTTTGAGCTGTGAGGTGAAGTTTTTTGTCTTGTGGAAATAATTATATGCCGTGAAGTTTCCCGCCTTAATGTCGCGAGATGCCCTATTGATCCACTCGGATATTTTCGAATCGGACCTCTCATCTTGACCTTGGTCCTCCTCCAAAAGCAAGTTAAAGTATACTATTTTGTTTTTCTTGTGTCTAGAATCCAACTCTAAACTACTGAACCAATTGTTTGGGCGATTTTTAGGGATCTCTGTCATATCCAATAGACGTGATCTTCTTCGAAAAAAAACAAAGAAAGCCACGCAGCTCTCTTTAAATGCAGATCCTCGACTTTGGGCTTTGTACGTTGAGCTAAATTTTTGAGACATTTCTAAAGGTATTGCTTTTGGGACTTTACCCAAAATTCCTGGAAACATTCTCTGTCTATTTATGTAATAAAAAGTCACATTAGTTGTGACAAGATGAGCGTCGTATAGCAGGAGCGGGGTCGATTCTTGGATCAAGTTCCATATTATTTTAATGTTATCTTTCCCGGGGAACGTGTACAGCCAGACGAGACATCCTTGAAAAAGTTTCAAGTAGTCCCCAATGCCGGGCAAGTACAAATCTTCGTACAGGATGTTTGATTTTTCGGTGGTTGGAGGAGACATGTGGGAACCCATTGAAAAATTCGCGGATTTCACGGCAAGGA
Organism: Sminthurinus bimaculatus; assembly: GCA_034698285.1. NCBI lineage: Eukaryota > Metazoa > Arthropoda > Collembola > Symphypleona > Katiannidae > Sminthurinus > Sminthurinus bimaculatus. The sequence goes on along the minus strand of JAQIVE010006266.1, from coordinate 7,727 downwards.
GAAAGAATAATATTTTTCCCGCCATTTTTTGAATTTAGATTTTTTTTTAAATTGGGAAATTCAGACGGATGGATGGATAAGGGTATGCAAAAGTGGTGCTGAAAATTGGTCTAAACAGTAGTCAAGTTAAAGACAAGGTTTCCTTGTTTTAAAGGTATCTAAAACTGAAATGGTTTTGCTGCCGCTCAATGTTTTTTACTTATGAAGACACAATGTTACTTTTGTGAATTATAAATGAAAAACCTGCCTGTTGATAAAGTATTGATTATATACATCGGGAATGTTCTATTCTTAAAACTGTTCGTGACCCTTTGGCTAAATGTCATAAAATTTTGTACTAGGGGCTTGACACACTTTGCGAATTGGCAACCAGCTTTGACATGAAACAAAACGAACATGGATCGATGATCGATATTAGTTAGACCGTCGACTGCTTTTGATGAAATTATGCGAGACTTTTGAGGACGATCCAATGAAAAAAAAATTACCATGGATCGGTCTTTCGATTGCCGACCGAGTCACGGTAGCTTTACGGTTCAAACGGCGTCCAAGTCATCCATAATTAGTGCTTGGGCAGTAAAAAACCCTCAAAATTAAATGTCGTCATAAAATAGCATTGTTCTATTGCAAAGGCTGAACAGTTCAACAGATCAGAATTCGACGCCGGACAATAAAATATGCCCAATGTTGGTTAAGGGGATTATTATAGTATCGCTTGTACTTGGACGCAAAATGGGCCTGGTAGATCTACTGCAATTTTCACGAAGGCCGTGGAAAGATGAGATGAATGTTTTGATAACTTGTTTGTTAGTAGTTTTGGTCTTTTCACTCTCATTTCTTCAAACACAACCAGGTGCAAGTATTTTACAGGTAAAGCTCCCAGGTTTTCTCTGTTGACGAATAAAGCTCAGAAATTACATGGGTACAAACATTGAAACGAGCTGAAAGCGTTTACATTTGAAAGCTTGACGCCGCTGAACATTTCTATCCCGTCTTTCATCCCTTGTGAGTTATAGATGTTGCAATGGGATTAGAATTGGATCCGATAATTTTGTAAAACAAACAGAAAATTATCTTTTGGGCTGAAATTGATTGATTCCCTTACCGTTTAGCGGCAGAAGAACACAGGACTGGTCAATATTAATCAAAAGCCCTTGAAAACAGAAAAACTGTGATCAGAAAGTTCATATGATATTTAATTTGTAATTTTCTGATCAAGGATATCCGTGGTGCAAAATGTTTGGCTTTCTCGATGAAATGTGCGCGAAAGAATCAAAAACGTTGCAGATTTTCTTAACTTATGGCTGTGGAAACAATGGAAGTGTAACGTCGCTTCATTTTTCAGCAGTATACGAAATATGGACATTTTTTGGCTTACTTCGTAGCAAAATTTTATCAAATCTGACATCAAAGGCAAATTCTTAGAAAAGTTCAAATTACAGCGGTTTTGGGTGCAACAGGAGTGCAGCAGCCTCCAGTGTCTGCAAAATGAGAATTAATACAGAAAGTCCCCTTATTTGTCATACTTGGACGCCACTTTGTTCTTTTTAGTCGACACGACACTGCATAATCTACGTAGTAATATTAAAATGCCTGAGTGATGATAACAAGGTCTTGCATGACGATGTGAAAAAATGTTTTCCTTGAGCCTTAAGTGCTTAAGGTGCCAATTTTTTGTTGTTAATGTCTAAAAATCTCATGAGATTTTATAAGATTGCTAAATGACGATGATATTTTGAAGACAATTTGTGAAAAATGTATCAAATTTTGATCATGCTTGAAAAGCTATTCACCAAAATTAGATCAAAATCTCCTGAAGGTTTTAGGAGCATTTTGTTGTAAAATCTTTGGTGCAGTGAAATTGCTAATTGCTGCAGGATTGTTTTCCAAAATTATTTGTGGTACCTACTAAACTTCGACTGAACATCGAAATCTGTTCAAATACTTGTACCTTGTACACTCCTTCTTCGTACTATGGAACCAAAAAGAAGTTGCTTTTTGGTTAAAACTTTTTTCAGCCACTTTGCCACGAAACTCGTCTCTTTAGAACTTTTTACAATATTTCAGTGATTCGACGCCATTCATGACATTTGCTCTAATATTGGAATTACTGTAACATCAGTTACAGGTTACAGTTGTTGATGTGCGGTGTCGGAGCAAAAGAGCAAATGAGTGGCGTCGAAAAACTTCAAGCTCTAACGAGACGGGAAATGTAGCGGAATCAATTTTTTCTGGTTTCAAGCAAATGCCCCGATTTTAATGAAGAAGCAACAGAAGGCCAAATTTAATTGGATACAAAATTATCCAATTTAATTGTTAACTTGTAAAACCTTATCGAATTTCGATAAAATCTTTATAAACTGACAAAGAAATTCAATAATCTTGTAAAATATCACTAATCAAAATTTGAACAAATCAAACCGTTTCCTGTATTGCATACAATCACGGCATCATAACGTAGCAGAAGAAAGCAGACATACTTTGTCGCTACTCGTCCGGAATTTAGAACGGAAAAATTGTGCTTGGCGTCGAATTTTTTTATTTTGTACGAGATATTGTTTGGGAGTATCGCAATTTAGAGAGGCCAAAACTAGTAGTAGGTATTTAATCCAAAAACTTTGTTACTTAGTTAATATCTTAATCCTCAATTATGATCCCTTCTTCAAAGACTTTGACCTGACAGACAATGTTGTAAACTATAAACAGGAACAGCGAATGGAGGCTTTATTTATCGAAATTTTGTTTACAGTCTACAATCCAGATTTTCTGACTCCAAAGTCAACTCTGTGCGATTCTTCCAACAAAACAAAATTTGACGAAATTTGGTTTTCCCCGCTGGATGTTCCACACATTACGAAATAAAATGTGGAAGCAGGGGTCTGTCGTCCAAAATCGGCCAAACTGATGACGTAAAGTTCTCTTCGTTGTCATACTTGGACGCTGCTTTCTTTTTTCCACTAAACTTAAGTTTTGAAGTTTAGTTAAATCCTCTTTCCATATTCTACAACATGGCCCCAGTTTTAATATACTCACTGAAGGTAGAAAACACACATTTTGTACCATAAATACGTGAAAATGTTATCTTGGGACGAACACTTGTTCTTTGTTCTTTTGTTGCATGCAGAAGCTTGTAGCAGCATCTTAAAAAAATGTTTAATAATTTAAGTTCTATTTTTTGCAATAATATTTGCAAACGAATTTTTTACAGTCCCAAAACACTGTTTGCTCCTTCAACCACAGCCTTCAAAATTAGTTCATTATGTTGATGAAAAACATGTTAAAATAAAATTACTTTAAATTAAAAGGTCGATTGGTCTCAAAAATTTTCCAAACATGACGATTTCAACAATTTCGCCCTTTGTACAATATTTTAAAGACATTAAAGTCCCAACTGCAGTATTTATTTAAGTAACTATTGTACGATGTCGTTCAATGAGGAAAAATAGGCGACAACCCTTGGAAAAAAATCTTACCAAAATATTTCAGGATATTTTGATGAAGTGTCAACAAAATCTCATCAAATAGTTTCAATCTTACCGAATCTCATTAAATTTTCCTGAGATTTGATAAGCTTTTTTTCTAAGGGGCGTTTTCATTTTTTTGCAATATGGTTGAGATTTTTTTGTAAAATCCCTGTTAAAATTTTATCAGACCTGAAACCAAAGTCTAATTTTTAGGGTAAGGGTTTATGCTTAGACGCCTTTCCCTTATTTTTCTGCCGGACGCCAACCAGGAGCCGTGGAACATTTTAAATAAAATGCCCTGGGAGTTCTTTAGCTTCTCTCATGACTACGAATTTCAGGATAATTTTGGTGTAAAATCTCTGGTTTGTCAGTAAAATCTGTAATTCAACCATGATTTTTTTCCAAAACTACTTCAAGGTACCTACAAGACACCGGAATAGTACACCGGCTACAAAATACAAAGTTGTGGCCTATTCTGCATACTGTACATACATTTGAAAGAGGCAAAAATTCCCGCAAAATCCTTTCTAAACCCTTCCTGCTATCCAATAAAATATTCTACAACAACAATGTGTCCATCTTACAATGTCTTTGGAAAGTAAACGGCGTCCAAGTTTATTAAACGCATTGACTGCAAATTTTCAGGGAGAAAAGTTGGACGCCAATTAAAGTTTCTATTGCCGTTTAATTGATGATAATTTGTAAATCTACATAGTGCCAAAAAAGCCTTTGATTTTCAACTTTAGAAAAGAAGTAAATATTCGAGTGCTTAGAGTTGTAGTTGTTCCTTCCTCCATTTTATGGTGCAACTCAAAACATTGTTAGTTTTGAATGTATTGAAAAAAAGTTCAAAAATGTCTAAACAGCTGGTGGGTAGAGTCAGCTCTGAAAAGTTTTTGAACGGCGTCGAGTTTTAGCACAATGTCGATGGAACATCTGCTTTTTTCAGATGAAGTGCAGTGCCGGACACTCCGAGCGACTTTTAACTATTTTAAAGGCAGAGCCGGAGTGATTTTTTTACAAATACTAAATTTCACCGAAATATTAAAGAAAATTGCAAATTGATGACGTTTATGCACGCAGTTAAAAAAATTCCACATAGAAATCCAAGAGTTTTTTTCTAAATTTTAATTTCTAACTTTTAATTTTCCAAACATCAAGATTTCAACAATTTGGCCCTTTTGTACAATATTTTAAAGACCTTAACGTCCCTACTGCAGTACTTATTTAAGTAATCATGGAACAATGTCGATAAAATGGCTCATGCATTAGCGGAATCGTTCAGCGAGGAAAAATAGGCAGCTCTTTTCTTCGGCTATTAAAATCCTGTGGGATGCATTTACACAAGTTTTTGATCCAGTTTTTTCACCGCCTGGCACTGTAATGCCCTGAAATTTTTCAAAAAACTGACCAATGCACTGTATGCCTAAATTCTATTGAAATTTTGTGTCTAAATATGTGCGGAAAGTTGATGATCGGTATCCAAACCACCGATAATGTTGTTAAAAAGAAAAAAAGAAAAGGCTTAAGAATATGCACCAACAGCTTTGTCATTTAAAAAAACGCAGGCATCCCTTAAATAAAGAACATGTTTTTCTCAAAAGGGTTTCTTAAGTTACATCTGTAAGTCTTCGAAAACCCTGGGAATTTTTTGATTCCTTACTGTAGAAACCCTCGAGATTTTCGAAGTTCAACGCCGCTTTATTTTCTCCCTCGCTGTTTGGTCTTCTTCTACGACGCAGTACGAATGTGGCCATTTCTTGCATGTACAAAAAACTTCCTACGTTGAATGTTGAATTTTAATACGCTCAAGCGAATTATCAACAGACAAAGCACTTATTGTCAAATATTTTTCTCTTGGCGAATAAAGCTCGGAAATCAGAAATTACATACACTGAATAAACTGAAAACTTCTGTAGACTGTAAAAGTGTAAGGTTTGACGCCGCTAAGATGTCAAGTCACAGGAGACCGTATGGTTAACCCACACAGACAATGGCCTTTCCTACGGACGTTATAATTTTGGTAATATTCGGTTAAAGAAAATGCCTGTTTTATTGTTATTAGAGCTCAACGGTTCGGATCGATATACTTTATTCATGGAAATTCGATTGCTCGAAAAACCCTGATGATTTCCCAGTGGGCATCGAAAGTCGTTCATTGGGTTGTACGACCTGAATTTTTAATTACTGATAGTTTAATTAACTTTGATAAAATTGAACGCCGCTTTTTTCCAACACCTTGACCATGGAATTTACAAAATCAAATCATCTTAAAACTTGACGAACGAAATAGGCCGTAATTTGCATGGAACAAGGTGTGAATGCTGACAGAAGTTGCTGATTTAAATAAGTTCAAAGATTTGATGAATACACGACGCCCAAGTCCTGAGTGTTTGAGCACGAAAGTCTTCCTCGCTTGGACAAAATTGGACGCCGCTTTTTCCAGCGACTCCACGCAAAGTGATCTCGGGACGATACGACTAGTGCCTCGGCCGTTCCGATCCCTAATTGGATCTCCATTCTAAAATCAAAGCAGATTTACAATCATTGAGGCCAGCTCTCACCATACGCGAGGGGTGAAGAAACAAAGGGAATGTCATTTACAATTAAAAATCCATAAACGTGGAAGAACTTTGACATTTATAAAAGACGTATGTATACAGTCTAATTTGTAACCCTTGATGATCTAGGAAATTCAGAGCAAGCATTGCTAGTTCCATAATCTCATGATCAAGGACAACTTGCCGGAAAACCAACTGTATTCATAATTGGGAAGCCAGATGTCAAAAACGTTTGTTTGGCGTCGTACTCCTACAAGCCGTGTAATACGTGTCACTGATACGGTATCAGATACTGTTCAGCAACCTTGCAATTTTGATAGTTTAAAACTAAAAAGAAGTCCTTGAAACCACGGCAAATATCAACATGAGGTCAAAGGTTATTTGCATACAAAAGGTGAGGGAAATTTCAAGAGAAAAATTTTAACTGTTCCGGCAATGAATTCAAACGTTTCAAGGGAAAACAAGGCGAAACTTTCAAAGGTCCATTATACAAATTCTGCTTTATTTTTTGGAGGCTTAAAAGGATCTCACCTCAAATATCTTTAAAATCCGAGACCAAAAGTCATCTCTACTGCAATACTTGGACGCCGCTTTCTCCTTCCTAGCTGATTGCGACCATTGCGATGCGTGGAGTATTAGTAAATGCTTGTTCGCGAATTAAATGTAGAGCACATAATTTCGACATCCATTAAATGTAAAGAGGGAGAAACAAGGAGCAACAAATCTTCTGCTAGATACATAGTTCTAATTGTAATTGTTTTCCAAATCAAGACATTACCGACATTCTATTCGTCCTTTAATTTTGGTGAAACCTAAAAACAATTGGACGGCGTCGAATTTTGAACTGCCGCGTACCTTTTACTTTGCATCCGTTCTTTTGTAGAAGTGCTAACAAAGTAGGAACAAAACTTTCAACAGTTGATTGGTTGCATACTTTGTACAGATGGACAGTTGATTGCTCAGAGCTAATTTAAAACCCTTTAACGTACTAAAACGTGAAATCGGGTATCTTAGCTATGGTAAGAGTTCAGCATTCGAGAACCCATAATTTTCATGCCTACAACTTCTGATTGCCTAAGCTCGAGAAATCTTTTCCGCTGGAAGAGTTGGCCGCCGCTTATTCCTGGTAACTCCACTCCGATACTCGTGTTACACGTAGAAGCTTCCCAGGCAGGAAATTTATCATAAAGATCCCCACGTCAGTCAACACTTCAAAATACAAGGACAATTATTCACTTTAAGCGTCTAAACGCTGTCATCTTACAAAGAGAGAGAAGCGAAAAACTACGGGAAATATCAACGATGACCTTCCTGAAAACCAAAGAACCTTGCCGAATATGCATCAAATTTAATTTTTTCAAACACCATTATTGGCTTAAAATATTAGTTTGACACAATCCTATATCCTATGTAAAACTAAATGTTGGAAAACCTTTGCACATTTTGTGTTTCTTACCTAGCTGTAAAGTTTTGAATTTCGAATGATGACTTCTAATTTGTCAACTCAACGCCGCTTTAACTTCTCTACTGCGTGTTGGTTCATTTTGGTTTAAAGATTGGGTAACGCCTTCCACAATGGCGCAAAAACCTATTAAAACCTTCTATAGTGTTCACTTTTTGTATTGTTGTATTGTATTTTGGGGTCTGGTACATTTGTACTAATGGTAGTACTATGCACAGAGGCGCTCAGACACACAGCGGG
>JAQIVE010006265.1:0-11734 GCA_034698285.1 Sminthurinus bimaculatus | reverse complement strand
AGGAGCTTCGTATAACTTTGACCAATTTTAACGTTATCATAGCTTTAAAATTGGTCAAAGTTGTGCGGACCTCCTCACATAAGATTTGAGCATACAAGCCGGGGAATTTTCATCCCGGTCACTGGTGAGAGAACGAAAAATAAACAATAAACATTTAACCAACAAACAAGTAAGTAAAACATCTATAATATGCAGAAAAAACCAGAAATTGCATAATGGCGTCTTTTTATGCTTGCAACATTGCAACATACAGGAAAATAAAGCATAAAATGTAGATACAAATTAAAAAAAGTAACAACTTCTTAATGCAAAATAATATCAAACGGCTTGACCTCCTCAGAATTTACTGTCCCAAATGAGGTAGTCGTCATAGCTGTCAATGTCACTGAACTTGAAGAGATTGAATCGATGGTAGTTCTTCTCAAAGTCGGTGAGTTCCCTACCCTTAAAATACCTTCTCCAACGAGCCGCTTCTGCTCCCTCCCCCGGCTCCCGCTCCCTAATTCGCTCAATCAGGAAATTCTCAGAGGTTGCAGGAACGCCAATTTCACTCAAAAAGTTTTCCAGTTGCACCTCGCCCCCGGTCACATCCCGCTTAAACTTTTCCATGAGGATCCACTCGACATCCGTCTTGACTATCGCCCCCAGCATCCGGTAGGCATCCCGCACCTCCACACTCTTGAACAGTGCGAACCGCTCCACATTGGCAAAGGTCAAGTGGAAAGCGTCGAGGTCAAGTCCGGTCACATTGCACCCTTCCAAGGTCAAGTTGACGATGGGGGAAACAAAGGGGACCGTTGACCGTGTCCCAACTTGCAGCTTGCTAAGGGAGACGGTCCGAATGGAGGATGGGAAACTAGCAAAGTCCAGCTGGATCGGTCCATCAGGGTTGGAAGCATCCAGGGCATTGACACAAGAAAAGTCTTCACAGAGTGAGGGTCGAAAAGCGTGGAATTCCACGAGGTCCTTACTCTTCTCCAGAACCTTTACCAAATCCACCGTGTCTGGAACCGCATTATTCATGCTGAGGTAGCGAAGAGTCGGCGGGAGAATTTCCGCCGTTACTCCTCCACACCAGGACAAGGTGAGTTGGGTAAAGTGGGACAGAATCTCCATTCCGGGTTGACCCAGGTCCGCAGTTGACCTCAAAACCTGGTCGCAGTAGTGGACGTTGAGGTTGAGGAAGCCCGCCTTGCGGTTTATCTCCAAAATAGTCGTCCCGCCCACAGCGACGCTGATGTTTGGCGGGAGTCTCAAAAGCTCGCTAAAGTCCCATTCGGAGTCAGCCAACATGTTGAAAAAAATGAGACTTTTTAACGTTGGTGGTTCTTTGTAACTGTCAATATGTCCGTTTCGATGTTGATTATACATAAAGTCAGTCAGGTTTGGCAGGAATACTCGAGAAAACTCTCCAGTCACCGAGACTTTGTCCATGGTCAATTCTCTTAATGCATAGCAGCCCTGGAGGTCAGCGGACAAGGTCGCGGCGTCAATCAACAAATTTTCCAGATGAAGAGCAGTCAGTGACATTTTGTCCGGGAGAGCTTTGAAGCCCTGAAATGGGGTCATCTGATTCTCTGCTCCGACCACTTTGTACAGCCCCTTGGAAAATTTTGAGGAGGGAGAGCGGGGATTATTTTCGTTAAACCGCGAGGTTAATATCGGGGTCGAAGGTTTCATCGGTAAGGGGGACGATGACGATGAGAGTGGGGAAGCAGAAGATGGTGGTGGCGCTGCTGATGGTAGAGGTGGCGAATCAAGGTTTGATGTGTCGGCCACTGCAATTTTACAAAAAAAAAAACAAAACAAGATGACATTGTGATTGAAATTAAATTGACAATTGGCGCATGTACAGTGGAATCTTGATTAAAGTTTTTTTTACTTTAATTCGGAATGAAAGAACGAGTCTGAGCATTTTTGTACGACAAGAACTTGAGGATAAACCGCTAAATAAAAATCATGACTTGAACTTTTTGGTTTCAGGTTTCCCCTGTCTTTGAATATCTATTATGTAAAAGAAACTACAAAATTTGTAGTGTGTGCAATTATTTTTATCTTTTATCTTCATTTTACTTAATGTGCCTATACTAAAGTAACTAAATATGTCATAACAAGATGTACACAGTCAAGTCGGGTCAATGTCAATAAATGCTTGTCTAGATAGATGAAGCAAGGTGGAAGATATTATGCATGTACTAGTAACACATGTACAATGTACATATGGAAGATAAGAATTGCAAAAAATTGTAATTTGAAGCGTAAAGTAATAAAATAGATATGAAAATGACAGTTGACACTTTAGCTTTAACCAGCTGATTGCTGATTATTGATTCAATATAAAATCTTAATGATCAGCCCTTTCCCCTAATCTAATCTTAATTTTGCAATAATATTATTGCTACTTATTCACCGGCAGTTGTCATTTGTCATTTGGCACATGTTTCAACTGTTTGTAGTTAGTACGTAGGTATAGTTAGCATATAAGTATAAGTATAGGTTCTTTTTTGTTTTTAAGTCTCACAATACACGTTTTTGCTTTTAAGATGCCATATGTAAACATATAATATTATAAATATACAGAATAAAAACGTGTTTGTCAACTATTTATGTACGTATTATATACATTTATTAGACAAGCATACAGACTACAGACATATTTTAGATAGATTGTAGGATATATGATTTAAGAACGAGTGTAGAGATTAGAGGTTGTAGATATTTTCTGGAACATGAACAACGAACACAGTGTCAACTTGATGAAACTCTTGTTGAAAAGTGGACAAGAGTTGTCACTTTCTTGTTACTTATAAGACTTTGACAATGTCACAGTGTGTGTCACATCAATTGAAAACTGAACTGGCATGTTTGCATACTTTGCAATCTATTTTGATTGACATGATTTTTTTAGCCCTGTTTCTAGTCATCTCAGCTGTTCATTCATTGAAATTAGATGATAGTTTTTGTCTAGTGTCTAGTTTTATCCAAAGCGATTGTAATACTGTTGTTGTAACATTGTCGACTTTAAAGAATCAAGTATTAAGCCATTAAGCTCCTTTTTAGCAAAAAATGCACTACAAATGACAACTGTGGTTGTATGACATTTATTTAACATGAAAGATTAAGGAGAGTCTTGACAGTTTTTTCCTTATACATAGCTTGACTATTTTGGAATTGACATGAAAAATGTAAATGCATAACAACTTAATTTCACTGTATTAAATTTCTATTTAAGTATGTATATGTATGTATATTATAACTCACGGATTGCCCAGGACAGGAGAGACACAAAAAGTATTGCAGATAGGATCCAGCTCCAGCTCAAGCTATAATAAGTTATTTAGTTATAAATTAAGTATTGAAATTCATTTATTTTTATTGTTTTAGAGTTTGCTTTTGTACTATGTCTCTTTAGCTATCATTGTTGTTTCGTCGTTACAAAATAATACAATGTCCTTAGAAAAAATTCTTGTAAAATCTCCTAAAAATTTGATGGGATTGACAAATTTTGATGATATTTCATCAAAATCTCATCAAAAGTTGATCACGGTTGATAAGATTATCGACCCAATTCTTGTCAACATTTCATGAGATTTTTTGACAAGATCTTTTTTAAGGGTATACTACATGATTTTTTACATGATCAGGTCACACATGAAAACTTGAATTAAAATTCAATGTCTCCCCAAATATTTTGCTCACCGATTGTTAAGCATGCGGATTTTCCCCCAAAAAGTGGAGTGGTCGTGAAGAAGTGACGATTCTTCATCGGTCGGCATTTTAACTCGGGGATGCGGTAAATATTAATAATTATTGGAATAAATAATAAAATATTCTCCCTTATTTATTTCGCCGTTACGTTGCCGTATTTCGTTCAATCAACTTTGTCTCAAAACTTTCCCGTTTCACTCGCGGACTTTTCTTGAAAGGTCATATTTGTCAGGTCATCGTAATAAAAAAATAATGGAAACAACTAGGGACACACTAGACACACAAAACTAGTAACTCGAGACTAGAGGCTAAATTCAGATCCGTGCCCATGGAGTGCACACAAAGATCACAGATGAAAACTATATTCTATATATTCAATATTCATCATATCCATTTAAATATGAAAGCAGTAAGCAGTGTTTTTATCCACAAAGTTTGAAACTGCGACTAACTTTGAACCAACTTTAACATACTAATAAGCTAATAATATATTTAGATGTATAGAAGTATTTTGACGGCAACAAGATTCCAGTGGCACACTCCAAAATTTTTCCAAAATTCGACAACAATTCGCACAATACTTGAACCAGTGAAATTTTGCAATAAATTATTATATTATAAAAAATCACTCCATGCTGCTTATGGTCTTCTTATGTATATAGTTAGACTGCATGTTATCGTTTATCGTATACTGATGATGGTAAACTCCTTGCCTAAACTGATGATATAATAATGTGTAATATGTAGAATGAAGCAGTGCTCAAATATTTGATACTCGTTGTTTAGTTTCAGTTTCAACTTTGAGCTGGTTCAGGTAATGCCGGATTTTTTGCCGTGAGAAAACTGATCGTGTGTGGATGTACATCAGTACACAGTACACAGTATAGAGAGGCAAAACGTGGTCAGACTATGGAGATTTTGGTTGGACCTGCGTGTATAATGTATAATGTGTGTATGTCTACTGTCTACTGTCTACTACATATGTATAAAAGTAATGGGTAAGGTTCATTTTCATATTATAATATTAATGCGTATTGTTCCTACTGTTTGTTTCCTTATTTCTTGGTGTACAAGACAAGATGAGATATAATACAAGATACATACAAGTATACAACATATTATGTAAGTGTCCAAGGAGTTACAAAGTATGTAGAAAAGCCATGTATGTATCGTTATTCGTTATCCACCTTCCCAAATCCTTTACGACAGCAGCAGGAAAAGAGACACATTACTTATCTACACACATCATATGGAATAGAAGACGAGTTATTACATATTATTCATTCTTGCTTGTTTCTGGATGGAAACTTAAGACGAGATTGCAGGGAAAAAATATTGCGTGTGTGCGTTCATTTTCGTGTGGTGAATGGATGGATGGTGAATAGAATAATATGATATCATATGAATTGAAATGACCTCCAATGTAACAAACATTGAATAATATACAAAGTGTACATTATTTACTTATACAAGCAAAACATTTTCTTCTTACCGTCTTAGTGTACTTACTTCTTATTTATGTCGTCTATTTTACATTATTTTATATCATTCGATATCCTATGTGTAAGCATGATGTAAGAAAAAAGGAGAATGAGCAGAATAAACAGTTTGCAATTCTTCATTTTGCTCGTACCTAGTACCTAGCTTGTAGTATTAGGCAGGTTACAATGTAAAATGTATGTGCACTGTATATATTATATACATATTATAAACATGTGATCGGTTGGACTGGAAATCTACAGGAATACTGAAGAAAGGTCAAGGGGTTGTGAAAAAGTTAGCGGTTGCTTACTTACATAAGTTACTTTAGAGGCAGGGATTTTTATTTTATCAGCAAACAATTTTGCAGTCCCCTTAAGTACTTCCTGTAGCAAAACGATATACAAAGTCTGAAAGTACTCACAATCAGCCACATAATATGTACTGCTTGGGTTTGTTGTACCCGTAAAATTTCCCGGTTTTCGGAGGGAAAGGCCACGGTAGTCGGCTGAATTCAAGTGACGTTGAGGAATAAAGAGTTAGTCATCAACATTGGATTTTCGGCGAAAATTTTGGAAATCCGATGGTTGACCTGACGTTTCCTACAGAATATGTATATATATATACTGACTTGATTTTTTTGCCGAATACCTAGTTATCTGTAGATATGTATGGATATACAAGCGCGGTAAAAACAGTCCAAATATGTACCATACTGATTTACTGATTAATACTGATATCTAATATGCAAATAATACCTGTGTGTATTATTATTATATGTATGCATAAACTGGAAACTGGCAGACACTTTAGCCATTATGCACACCAAAGTCTCGTAATGTGCACTCGGTGTGTCCGTTTTACATTCAAGTATTGTACATACTTTTATCTTTTTTATACATATTATGGATCTTATTTCGTCTTAAATTTCAACTTCCATCTCGTATGTTCACAATTGAAATCAACAAGCGCAAGGACGAATTCCTAATTCCTAATGTCCATAATATGCCTATGTACATTTAAATATGTATGTGCGCTGTATACGCTGTCTTTTGACCAGAATAATGCGAATACCAATTAAAAAAATGAAGGAGGAAAATCTTTGTCAAAATAAATTCAGAAAATGTTGTACAATTTAAACCACACGTGTTTTTTTAGGTGTACAAAAAAAAATTCTTATCGCACTTTATGCATTTTCAGCTCGTTTTTCTTTCTTGCTTTCCACTTTCCACCATGTTCAATCTATGAATTTAATACTATCTAAATACCTTTTCCACGTGGCTTAATTGGATTATATTAGTGCATAATATATTACACCGAAAACTGTCAAACATCGTAATACGTAATACAGGCTACAAGCAGAAAGGGGAGTCATTATGGTTATTTGTAAACACCGAAAGAAAATCCCGGGTTCCGTTTCCAACATATCTAAGGCTTCCTTCTCTCGGTATGTCTTTCATAATACTAGGATTATTATGTAAGTTTGTACGTATACAAGAAGCACACAAGGGAAAAACTGGAAATGGCACGTGAGTTTTTTTGTTTCCACATTGTGACATTGCGTCTAGTGCATTGTACTTTTTTATATCTCAAGTATATACATAGGTAATGATCGAGCCATTGTATTCATGTAGGAGGTACTTTTGCTGATTTAAGCTTTAGTTTGTTTATGAGCCTGCTCCATGTTGAGTTGGGTCTCCTGATGGGGAAAGAATACTTATTTGGCAGTAGAATCTCGAATCTCGAATAGGAACTTCAAAGGAGATACATATGTAATTTGCATCTAACTCTTTGTAATTTGTATGTATATTATATACTTACTTTTACTTTTATGTATCTGACTGCTATTAAGTTGACAACTAAATGTGCACCGTAAATAAATAGATTTTGCTTACATTGTACATATTAGAATGGTTTTGTATAAAGAAACTTTTAAATTCGATGGTTTTAAAGTATTTTAAAGTAGTCCTCAATCCTCAAGTCTACCGAAAAGTCGTTCATAAAAATATATAACTTAAAAGCTAATTCAAGAATTCTTTTTGTGTGTATCAAAGATGAGTTATTTTAGAAAACGAGAATTTTGAATCTAAATTCAAAAGGGCATTGACGGAATTATACGAACACCTTGTGCCCAAGCAACTTTTAGTTTAACCCAACTTTTGCATATAATATTATCGCCGCCAAAGCTGCCCCACCAAAATCCCATAATATCAAATATATTATATTATTGTTAGCAAATGTTGCTTATTTTAAGATTTATGACTTTGTTTTCTTGTGGAAACTTGACTGTCAAGTATCAAGTCTAATTGTAATACACAATACATGCGTAATTCCAAAATGCATCTTTATTCTCTCCATATCAGTTCGTATCTACAATATACATACACATTACACATATACACGTGTGTGTACTGTGTACTGTGTATTGTGTACGCCCTCCTAATGCATTGTTACATATAGGGTTACAGGGTACACTTTATTGAATAAAAGACACAATAAAATGCAACAACATTGATTAAGTGACAGGTTAAAGTTAAACAAGTTTTATTATTGTTCTAGCTTGGTAAAAAACAAGGAAAGCTCAGACTGGAAAGATGTGTTTTTAGTTTTTAATACTGATAAGAATAAATATTATTGAGATTGGTAAGTACATAGTACATACATTGGTGATAAAAGTTAAAAGAATTTTAGCCAATTAAACCAAGTATAAAGAGTCTACTATCCTCGGCAGCATCTTGAAGGGGGAGACGACGCCATAGGTTCCATATGATATTTCGCCATTTGACTCGCCTTGAATTTCTCGAGTAGAGTGTGATGCTCGCCTCTCTTGTACGTGGCGATGTAGAGAACATCCGGGCATTTGACAAGCTGAGTCCCACACCGACACTGCAGAATCCTCAACTCGCCACATGCATTCAGCGTAATAAAGTCTTGAATCATGTCCTGCATAAAGTCTCCATACTTTAAAACTTCCCCGGAGAAAACCCGGTGGAGTGTCGGTGCAGGTGAGTTCTCTGTGGGTTTGCCACAGGCTGTATTCCACTCCTGCTTGACGAACCGGATGGCGGGACATGACGAGCGGTTGATGATTCCAACCCTTCCAAAATTGTCCCCGTTGTTTCCACTGATCTCTTTGATGCACTTGAAGGACCGGCCGTCGTCATAGATTTCACACGGCCGGACCACGGCATCAGCACTGGAGAAAAAATGACTTATGAGCAGTAGCATCAGGAGAGTGATGGATGGTGAGTTTCCGCTTGGGAAAATTGGAGCTTGAGCGTTTTTTGACATCTTTCTAGAATTACAGTAAAGCACTTTAGCTCAAATTATTACAAAATATTCTAGTACAATGAATTAATCAATAGTAGATACAATGACAATTAATTCGAAAAATACACTACCTGAAACAATTGAGAGCTGAGAAAAACTTATGAATTTATTTAAGTACAGCGTGTGTGTGAAGATATTTCGGTTGATGGAACGATCTGAAGCTTTCGAGTATGTATGTAAAATAATTGATGGGTCTGTTCAATTCTGAATTTGAAATTTTCCCAAAAGAAAAATACAAAGAAAAAAATGAAAAACACTTCAACTGATATCCACAAACAAGAACAAGACAAAGTGAGGAACAAAACTAAAGAACAAAAAAATGCTCTCTCAAATTATCCAATTCACACTGCCATTGTTTGTCACACGTGAACGCTCACTCAACGCGTTACAGTCAAAAACTGGAGACAATGGTGTCCAGTGTCCACCTTATATTTATTTCCAGGCGCGTTGCAGAAAAAATTATTTTGATTGTACAGCTCATAATATATATTCAAGTCGACAATTCGATCAATTTTTTCAATTCTCATGAAAGAGTTCCAAAGTTTGATAAAAAAAACCTAAGAATCTTTATAAAAGACATTGTAATGCATAAGCAGCTGGAAACTTCTGGAAGGAAGAAAACAAAAGAATAGCAGAATAAGGGAACAGGAAGAAGTGAAATATCATGATTCATAATCATTAAACATAGAAAAACGCTGGAAAAAGGACAAATCAATAAACAGTAAAAAGTAACAATAAAATCTCTAATGTCAAATGTCAAGTTTATAATGACAAAAAGTACACAAAAGATACACCGTATTCTATACATATTATCGATTCAGCAGGTAAAATAAATAAAATGTTCCAGACATTATAATTTTGGCATACGTAATTCTTATAAACAAATGCATACGTGGTAAAGCATAATATAATATTTTGCTCTAAAGAACAACTAGGAACATTTCGTATTTGTTCATAAAATGAATTTTATGGTTTGAAGAAACAACGTGAACATACATAAGTACATACATAGTTTTGTCTCATGTCATCAATATCATGTCGCATCTGTAATCTGTATGTAAACACGTACATCTATAATCTATATATCTATTATTTCTAATTTATGTATACAGTATATTATGCCTACCGGGAACTGTGCACGTAGCTTTTCATCCTTAATAGTTGACTATAGCAACTGGCAATGACTGCATAGCAACTGGCCAAAGCAAGCTGAGCAGAAGAACAGAAAAATATGGCATAGGTATGTTTCACCAGTTATTAAATTACCATTTCTGACATGATGGACTATAAAACTATTTACGAGTCATAATATTTACCACCATCACAAAATCAGTAGCAAATGAGCATATTTTATGCTGTCATTTTTATTGCTCGAGATCACTAGCAATTGTAAGTACATACTACATACACGCTACATACATCGTATTATTGTAATTTGCTGTCATCAAGTTGAGCTCATTCGTTTTGATTTTTGACTTCCTGCTAACGACATGAATAAAAGTAGGATATGTATTACAAAATGCAGAATGAGAAATTAATTTAATGTAGTGTGCTTCATATTATGCCAAAATGAAAAATACTGAAAAAAGGGAAAAATGCATCTATCATAATGTTTCTCGGACTCGTCACTTCCTTCTTCCTTTTTTCATGACTGAAAAATAAAAGTTTAAGACTCGGCTCTAAAAAACTAAAAAATGACACCAAAATCATGATTCCATCATGCAAAAGATTTATAATGTGACCAATAAACGAAAAACCACGCAAAAAATTTCGCTAATATTATTGATATACTTTACAGGTACTTTTTTATTCATTTAGTACTGTTTTGCTTTTTTCCTTCACTACTGTATATACTATATATACTATAACGATGACGAGTATTTATAATGAAGCTCATTACAATTACACAAAACTATTTTTATAGGGTATATATACAGTAAATGTAAAGCACGCTAACATTATTATTGAGGGGAGCGGATAAAATATCAAAATAAATAATTCATCTCATAATGTATATTAACATTAGTTTTATATATGTTATATTATATCATACATATACATTATACATACATAGATAAAATACAATATAGTTACCTTCTGTTTCTTATTGCGGCTATAATATTTGTTTGTGTGTATTATTGCTTTATATTCTTGATTATTATTATTATTGGTAGTTTTATGATTGACTTGTAAAGAATTAGTTTTGAGAATGTGGTAAAATCAACATACTACAGACATAACTTTTGGATGAGCTTACATCTATTTCAATAGGTCTACTTATACGTCAATCAAAGAAAGGAAAACATAATACATAGATACTTATCGACAGTGTTAATATAATTAAAAGAAAGACTGTAAAACGTTTTTTATTGACAAAAGTTGTCAGTCAAAACCTCAAAAAAGCATTTTTTGAAAAATTTCAAGTTGGCCTTGTGGTAACTACTAATTGAAACGACTTGTCAGTTACTGTGTAAAACTGTACGATTGAGCTTGATTTTGATAACGTTGGAAAATTAGTCTGCAAAAATGAAAAGTAATTAAACATTTTAGCATTTTGCCTCACTAATCTATTGTTAGTTAAAATCATCGGTAACTAGTACGTAGTACGTATGCATACAAACGAGTCCTAACTTCTAACATATTTACTCTACACACACGTGATTGTACCTTGGTATTGTAGCAAGTAGCAATGGTAAAATACATAATACACAATTAATTAATAATAGATAATACTTATCATATTTTGTAATTTTTAATTTTTATAATACACAATAAATAATACTTTGTTTTTTGGCAATTGTATGTTGCGTGATGTTTTGTATGCATCTATGTGTAATAGCATAGCATGCATAACGTGCCCACGTTTCTATTCTTTTAAAGTGACACTTTCTATTAAACTATTAGTTAAGAATGTACAACGGATCAACCATATATTTTAGTACGTTCCTATTTGTACGTTATGTAAAGCTTTCAGAGATAATATTTTATACAAGAATAGTTAACTGTACTGTTATTATTACAATACGTAAAGCATAATTATTTCAACTTCCTCACACTGGCTTACAAAATACGGAATACGAATATAACATGATACACATGATTATTGAGAGAGAATGATAATAATATAATAATAAATGAAATATTAATATCATTAATATTGAAAGCTATAGAGCAACAACAAGTTTGTTTTTTGGTAAAATACTTTGAAGACTATAGA
>JAQIVE010006264.1:0-11736 GCA_034698285.1 Sminthurinus bimaculatus | reverse complement strand
CTCTATCCTATCCTAATTTGCTCCACGCCGTTAAGCTCATTCATGTCACGATTAACTATTAAATTTTCCTGTGGAGCTTCCTCCTTCCGCTCATAATTTACAGTATAATTTTATTCATTATTACCATCATCATCATCTTTATTCTCCTAAAAAAGTTTTAGAGAGGTGATTAATACTCAAATGGTTAATCCTCACATTTGTTGTACCATACAATGCAAGTGGATTAACTGCAGAAATCTCCACATATACAAGATTAACATGGTTATTAGAATAAGCAATGAAAAAATCTCGAGGATTTTTATTTTCATTTAAAGTTTTGGGGAAACTAACAATTTTTTGAAATTACTCTGACTTCAGCACGAACAACACAGTGAGCCAATTTCAGAACGAAAGCAAAAGTATGGGGAAAGTTGAGCTCCTTCATTTATTGAGCAAGTGGTACGCTGTAATTTCACCATCATCCATTAATCATACATGGGTTGAAAGAGAAAGTTGAAAGTGTCTCAAGTCTAAAGTCGAGTCCTTTCTTCAGCCAGAGATCTTTGTCCTAGTCCGTCGTCTTACTTATTTGTACGTGATGCAATATACACAAGGCAAGGAGGAATGATTATTACAAAGAGAACAAAAAGCAACAAGGACAGTACAGCGTCGTCTTTGCGTATCCTCTGCTTGTCCAAAGTAAAACAGGGATACAGACAAAACAACTACAAGGATCCATACAAATGAGGCTGAGACACGAGTAAAATTCTACTGTATCGTACTCAAATGAAAGGCAAGTCAAGTCAAGCCAACATGACTTGACATGAAATAGAAAGCAGAGTCGGTGGACTAAGTAAGGGTAATGATGATTATGTATGCACATGTGTAAGCTGTCTGCCTTGTATTGTACGTAGTTCCTCTGCCTGTCTGATCTCTCTGATCTGTATCCTTCTCTTTGTCTTTGTATGCATGTATTTATATGCACAATGTACAAGGTTCGTATGTATGTATGCCCGTGAAAGGGAATGTTAGTGACGGGAACTCGAGCGTAAATTAATTAATTTATCTCCTCGTTTCACTGAGCGTATTAAACTATGGGCGCTAAGTGAACTAAATTAAAACTTTATCTCACCTTAGGCTCCCATGATTTCATTATCTATCCATCTCCTTGCATATCCCTTGGCCTTAGTTTCTCCGGACCGGCTTCTGAAGTCTTCTATTCTGCGAATGCATGCAATTTACATGCATGTATCAGCTATCAGCTTGTATCTTGTGTAAAATACATGTTCGTCGTGGTCCTAGGTTAACCTATTCTACATTTTCTATGGATGCCCACAGAATAAATCATCTTTATAACTAGATATTACTTTTGGCATTTTCGGGATTTACGAAAGCTTGTATATTTTATACCATGATGCTAGATGCTTATATGGTGTAATAATGTACGATATGATTGTTTGGCTTAATTAATGACCAGCAAAATTCATAAACTCGTCCGCCATAAACCATAAAGCAGTTTTGATCTCTCTTTTGCTCATTCAACGACCTCTGATTTGAGGGTGCCCATGGTGATATATTTGTAATCTCGACGATTAATGAGACTACCCACCGTGCATTATGTATTTGGTGGGAATAAACGAGATTATCATTATTTGTGTCGGGTTTAACAATAATGAAATCATTACTTAATAATTTACTTCCTGATTCAAAGAAAATTTGCTCCGCAATCTATTTTGCTCTAGTTGTTACAAATATTCAGTAATTTTCACTCTGGGCATAACCGCAAAATAATTTTGCCGCTGGGGGTATTTTGGGTTGAATTTTATGGGTGAATGAATAAGTAAATGGCAAATGTCGGACGTCAGCAGAGGATTAAAGATGAGTGTTCAATATTTTATGTATGTATAAATTCTGATGTATGAGTGGAATTATCAGAATCGCTATTAACTTGGTGTATTTTATAAATAGTCACGCAGCTTGTGGTTATATTGTGGGCAAAGGTGCAAAATGCCAAACGGGTAGTGAAATTGAATGGAATGATCATTCAAATGATGATGACGTTATGTGACTTTAGGGATTTTATGCAAGACATTGGTGAAAGTTTGTGGATGAAAAAAGGAGAAACTGGAAAGTTGATGACGATGGACGAAATGCAGAGAGAAAGGGGAGAAAGTGCGGGAGAGTATAGGGAAAGAACTGAATAGAAAATGGTGAATGGGGTGCAATTTTGATATTGAGATTTCTTTTTCGTTTTGTCTGTTGACTCTGACTTTTCTTTGCGGTGTGTTGACTCGTATTGAAATGATGCATGAAATTGGGAGGGAGAAAGAAGAAAGCTTGAAATGTCATTTTTGATTGAGGAAATAAGAAAAGAAAGAGCTGCGGTGAGGAAAAGTGAAAGTGAAAGTGAAGGTAAAAGAAAGAACGAACGAAGGTAGTTACAATATGACGCATACATAATGCTCTTCTCATGGAAGAAAAGTAGGTGAAAGTAGAAAGTAAAAGTATATAGTATCAATAGTCGTTTCTTTAAATTGTTTATAGGAAGCTGGAGAAAAATTCAATAGACGAGATCGATTCAAATGCCTTCCTTCTCCTCCGCTCCTTGAAATTTCTTGAAGAAATATCGTTGTCACGAAATCAACTTATTCACGTCCCACATGCTCTACCAACACAACTTCAAATGCTGTGAGAAACTTTTTTTATTAGTGTGCTTTTTTTAGCTGCTTGTATAACCTTTTGTGCTGAATTTGGTATCCATAGTTTGATTCCTCGCCGTATACATACAAACAACCTGAACATGGATTAACCTTCTTATTTTATCGTGTTGTAATTACGAGCAAGAAAATAATTTTTTAATCAATTTTCTTTATATTCAAGTAACATTTTATGCTTTTACACACTTGAATTTCCAGAGATTTGTCGTACAACCGCATCAACCGCCTTAACAACCATATCTTGGGAAATAATTCTAAACTTCATATCTTGTAAGACCTTTGAATTAGATCCAAGAAAAAAATAATTATGATTGAATAATCTCAATTTAATACAACATGCTGTATGAATTTTGATGGAAATTTTCCTTTGTTTCAGAATTTTGAGTAATAATTTGATTGACGATGTGGACGAAGAAGCATTTGTGGGACTCGCCGCTCTCTATATTTTGTAAGGAAATAAGTTTTCTTTTCATTGAAGCTTTCTTTCCTTTAACTTTTCCCCCATTCATGTACTGTATTGTAACAAAGGAGCTTCTATTAAAAATGTTTGTTTAACAAACGTCTTTCAGAGACCTAAGTGACAACAGACTTACTCAAGTTCCTAGTGCTTTGGCCAAGTTGAAAAATCTACATGAGCTGTAAGTTGTAAAGTTTATTTTTCTATCCTCACTTGAATCAATAGCCAAAAGCTTTGAAAATAAGAGACGGCAAGGCAAGGCGATGCAATACAAATTGTTTATATAATATAACAAGAAATGCATTACAAAAGTTGGCATGAATGACTTTTCGTATAAAAAAGAAACTGTTTTCTAGTCACTCCTCATTTCCATGTAAATTTACAAATGTACAACTTATTGCACACCAGTTACATTTTGCATACTGTACAACGTGCAACATTATATAAATGGTAAGCTATCCTAACATGATATTTTTTGTTTATTCTGGAATTTTTACAGAAAGTTAGCCAGTAACCGTATTGTGGAGATAGGAGTCCCTTTTCATCAAATCCTTCCAAAAATTGTTCTTTTGGAAATTAAAGGCAATCCATTGAAGTGGATTCATCCAGACTGTTTCACCCATTTGAAACAGCTCAAGAAATTGTGAGTTTTTTCACTATTCTATTCCACACGTGCACTTGTATACATTTTCTTTAGCATTGTAGCCTCGGTTCTTTTGTGCATTGTGCAATATACATTTACATAATGTCATAAAGTGTGCGAAATATGTTACAACTTTTTTCTTCGTGCTCCAGTCCAAAAAACTTGTTGTTTTCTTTTCCTCTTTTTACGCCTACAAACTCCTGATCGTGAACATGCATTCACATGTACTTCCATTTACACTCTATACATACATTGTAAAATGGGCTAAGTCTTGGTTTTTCCTTGTTTTCTTGTTTATAGAATTTTATCCGACGTGAAGAATTTGACGGATTTTCCCCATTTGAATGGAACGACTGCATTGGAAGTAATTCCTTTAACAAGAATCATTTACAATATGCATCAATATACCATTAAAATGTTGTTATTCTTTTTCTTTACTCTAAATTACACAATAAAAGTCTTGATGCGACTTTCTCGGTTGAAAGAAAAAATCATCACCCCATTTATTTACTATAAAAACATTGAACACGATTTCTTGTATTTTTCTCATAGATCCTTCGTATAGACCGTTGTTCTCTCCACACAATTCCACAGCAACTTTGTTCATTCACGCCGAAACTAAAATCCTTGTAAGGAAAATAATATTTGCATGCACTTAAGCATAACATAAAAGTCTTATAAAGTCGATTATTTAAAATTCAATTTCTTTGTTTTTTCAGAGATGTAAAGTCAAATAATATTGTCAAGTTTCCGTCATTTGTGGGCTGCTACGAGCTGAAAATTCTGTAAGCATTTACATGTATATGTACAATTTTACAAAAATTAGCTCAACTTGTGTACATAGAATCGTTCTGGATTCGAAAATCCGGACATTTAAACTATGTGTCTTGAATCTTGACAAATCTACTGGGTCAAGTACTAATGCATGTACATAGACAATTATACATAGTTGGATGCGAGTCTTGGACAATAAAACGTGTCCGTGCTATCCTTTCCTGACCATGTTCTTGTCTATTTATGTCCACACACTTATGTATACATGAAAAGGACATGTGATCATTTGACAATTTAATGCATGTATGTACATAACTACAAGTAAGTAACGGTACAATGCCGCGGATGCATCTGCTGTCTACGTTTATGTTTATATGGATGAGCAGTGTAGATAGAGATATAGTACTGGTGATTTGAAAGATTAAATAAATTTGATTAGGGACGCCGGCTCAAACGAGATTGAAGAGTTGGGAGGGGGCGGATTCCAAGAATTATCTCAACTTCATGATCTTCATTTAAGTCACAATCTCATCAACCGAATTCCAGCTGCTGCCTTCCAAGGGCTATCACAGCTCCGAACATTGTAAGTGCAAATTCTCTTTTGTATATATGCATACATAACATAAGTGTATATTCATATTGTAGCGTATATGTGTATTTCATTCGGGTCAGTTTCCTTTATGCGTTCTGTGCAATTATACAATACATACATATACTTGTATACAAATGTTTATGCCTACTTTTGCTTATAAATACATAAATGCAGTACAGATACACATGCATGTAACTATACAAGTTTCCGAGTACTACTTTCTACTTTGTTATTTAAATTACCTTCTCTTAATACTAAATCATTGAACTCATTTCTCGAGTTCTCATCAAGGAATTCCACGGTCGTGTAATTAAGTCCGATATATAGAATATTTCTTTCTTCCTTTGCTTGTATTAGCTCTATCCTATAAATAATTGCGCCCTGGTAGCTTATTGATGCATACCTATGTACTTATTCAAGCATTAAAATCCATGTACAAAATACATAGAAAGTGAGGAGTGGAACATTGTGTGTAAAATGTATGAATGTTTGCAAGGTACAAATGCATACATGTGTGTCACGTTAATATGTCGGAAGGAAATCACAAATACGAAGAATACAGATGCTGTCTTTGTTCCTCATTTGTGTTATAGCGTTATTAAATGTTGTACATTACACAACGTATTTACCTACCTACTCAAAATTTTCTACTTCTCTTCCTTCTGT
Source organism: Sminthurinus bimaculatus (assembly GCA_034698285.1). Lineage (NCBI taxonomy): Eukaryota > Metazoa > Arthropoda > Collembola > Symphypleona > Katiannidae > Sminthurinus > Sminthurinus bimaculatus. The sequence goes on along the minus strand of JAQIVE010006264.1, from coordinate 5,908 downwards.
CTTTGATGCTCCCACTCACATCTTTGTCGTGTTTTACATGTTTAATGCTCAAAGCTCAACACTGTACTCAACGATCCCATTTCCAATTATTGTACAATATTATACTAGTTACTAGTCATATGCATGCACCTGCAACTAATTTAGAGTAGTTCACTAATACAAATTAGTCTCCTGTTCCATTTTCCCGGCTGGATATAGAAATAAAGAAGTTTTCTGGTTGAATCGAGCTACCTACGCATACTTGAAAGCTGTTGGAAAGTTGAAGACTATTTTAAATGACTAAAACTTAAAAGGAAATTTTAAGTAGCCCGAAAGGCAATTTATACATTGTATCATTGTTATGATATGATCTCTTTTTTCTCTTTGCAGGGACCTCAGCTACAACAATATTGACGATATTCATCCGGAAGCATTTTTACCATGCGAGCGGCTTGAAGACTTGTAAGTTACATACTGTTTTTTTAAACTTTTTTCTTTGTTTTCAATAGCAATTTTTTTCTCATTCTATTCCATCTAAAATCTAAAATGTTTTGTAAGTACATGAGGCATACCCAGACTGATATACAAAGTATACATACAGTATTCCAATATTATGCCATCTAGCATTTCCTGCTCCATCATGATTACCATTTTTATTGGTTTTCCTCCGTTTTTTATTGAACTCACGGTTTGTTCTTGGTCCCGTAGCCGGTAAAGTGCAATGTATGTAATGACTAATGGTCAAGTCGAGGGATTCCAAACTCAATCGGTATTACACTCTTGAACGTATTCATTACTTTCTCGTTTCGTTCTAGGTTTAGTCCACGTTTTCCTTTTCCCTCATCCCTTCGTTTCCTCTCTCCTACTTCCCTGTGGATTGAGATGTCCTCGATAAAATAAATTCAAATGTTTATATACTGCTTCGTTCCCGTATTATTATACTGCATTATATTCAAATCAAAGTTTCTGCATACATACAAGTAAGTCCTATAAGGAGGAAATGCACCAAAAAAAAACGGAAAGAAGGCGGAAATAAAATTGATGGCTCTCTGTATACAGTCTAAATGGGTTTTTTGCCTAATGATTTAGTTTTCAATTTTTATTTGCATCCATTAGGGGTAAAAGTTGTATAGGGGTATTTGTGAAAATTACCAGTGGGAAGAATAATGCTCTTGACTCCTTTGTTTTACCCTGAACTATATGTAGTTATGTAACATTTTCAATCTACGGGGAAAGTACTGAAGAAACAAACAAATAATGGATAACAATCGGTAGAAATTGTGCTTTCTCACATGTATGTATGTATTATGTATGAATATGGCAAGCGAATGGGATAGAAAATTAAAAGCCATCACAAATGAGAGTTGAGAAATTCAATCGGAGAGAAATGGGATTGGAGAACATTGATGATGATTTTGTTTATGTATTCAATTTGTGGTTTAGAAATTTGGGGAATAATTACTTTCCTCGACTTCCCTCCGATGGATTGAGTGCAATGGCCCATTTGAAGGTTGCGAATAATCCGAATTTGAGAGAATTTCCCGGACCAACTTCATTTCCTCGAGTTCGAACACTGGGTATGACTGAAAATAAAGCATTGTGACTTCAGTGTAAACGCTTACATACAAAGACTTTGTGTGAGAGACAAGTCTGAGAAGCTGAGGTGATGAATTAAAATGAAATAATTGCATGTATTTACTATTTACCTAAACTAAAATTACAGTCCTCTCCTTTGCTTACCACTGCTGTCAATTTACGTCTTATGGCCTGGCCAAATCCTCGTCGATGGAGCCGCCACTCCAAGAAAATATTTTCTATCCCACAGACAAGGAATTTCAGGAATTTGACTCAGCTCTGTCGGATCCTAACCTTGCTGCAGACCTGTGGCCTGGGATTGGTATGAATTTTAGACACATTTACTGGAAATCGTAGTTGTCATATTGACATTTAGAGAAAGCATTTTCAGATTGAGGTAACAAGCCAAATGAATATTTCATGTAGGAAACTATTCAAGCAACGGAGGAGCTTCAAACCAGGATTTTTGGAAGGCTCTTGGCTCAGCCTTTTCAACAGACCCATCAATGCTGGACGATGAACAGGGTTTTATGTCCATGTCAAGAAGGGATATTCAATGCATCCCCCTACCAGGTACAACATGATTTAAACTTAAATAACTTAAATTAGCCATGCTCTTGTTTTTATTTACCTGTACCTGTAAATTTAAAACAAACGTTTCATGAGTTATTGACTAAAATTCAAAAATGTAGGTCCGTTCCTGCCGTGCAACGATTTGTTTGACTGGTGGACATTAAGATGCGGCGTCTGGGTCGTTTTCCTACTCGCCCTCATGGGAAATGGTACCGTCGTTTTTGTTTTGATATTTGCCAGAACAAAGATGGACGTTCCTCGATTTCTCGTGTGCAACTTGGCCATCGCCGACTTCTTTATGGGGGTTTATCTAGGTAAAACACAAAACCAAAGTTTGGCCATCTGTATTGATGTCTGATATCCTTATGATAAAGATTTTTCAACAAAAAATACATACATATGCCTTCATAAATATAAACGACGAAGTACGGAATCAAATTTAATACACATTGCAGTTAGATATAGTTAAATTCGAGAAACTTTTTACAATGGTAAGCTTCCAATAAAGTATGCATACTCTTGTATGTACCGTATTAGCTTTGAAAATTGGAGCTGCAGCTGGAGGGTTGAAACAAATTCCAAAATTTTGATGAGTGGTTCTCTCGTAGCCTTTACCTTTTATCTTTATTGTGTGATGGAAGTACAAAAGTGTCAGTATAGTCAGTACACACAGGAAAACTTTCCCCAGAATAAACCTCTCGATTTCACCATTGTATTTGGGTGAATGTGAATAGTAAATGTTGTTTTCAAGTCGTCGTTAGCTCTCAAGTTGTTTGCACCATTTCCTTGTCACTCAAGTCTCAAGTCTCTCAAGTCCGTGTAATAACGTTATTTACTTTGACCATTTTCTTTACATACACACACAGTTCTCCCACTCACCAATATTCCACTTATTATTGAAAAAGGGAAAAGTTTAGCTCTAGATTTTACTGCTGTGACTGACTGTTCTTTATTTATATTATTATTAGTCTCCTATAATAGTTTTGTATTATATTGTATAAACTTTTGATATATTGCAATTGCAAAGATAAGAGGTCCAAGGAGCCTAAACTAAGGGAATGTATGTACACAATACATAAACAAAGAAATATAGGAAACGAAGAGAATTTTGATGTTGACAATAAGAAGTTTTACAAAGATGGAAAGTTGTTGTTGTTGTTTCTTTCTCATGCATATTTATATTTAATATGTCCATGTTTATACATGGATTATAGATGTATGTACTGTGAAAAGTTTGTTGACACATATTTACTCTTGACATTTGTTTGTTTGTAGGTTTTTTAGCTGTAGTGGATGCGGCCACATTGGGCGAATTTCGTCGGTTTGCAATCCCCTGGCAGCTAAGCAAAGGTCCTTTGAGAAAACGAAAAATCTTGAAAAACTTGATTATAATCTGAACTCTGTAAACTAAACAATTGAGAAAGATATTCATGTGCTTTAAAATTTTGGGAAAAAGTAAAACGGTACTAATTTTTTTCTAGGATGTCAAATGGCCGGATTTCTCGGAGTGTTAAGTTCTGAACTTTCAGTGTACACTCTCGCCGTAATAACCATGGAAAGACATTATGCCATCACTCATGCAATGCATTTGAATAAGGTATGAAATGAACATACTATCTGTCTAGCCGTTCACATTTTTCTCGGCATAAAAAATAAAATAAGGAAACTTTTGTGTGTATTTATTTCCGTGATACATGTAAAAATTATGTTATACATACATGCACATACACAGTATAAACCATGTATATTATATATTATGCATGTGTGTATAATGTATAGTGTGTAGTGTATGGTATACGATGCACATGTATGTATATGTAAATATACGTATGTTGTAGTCTGGAATTCGGAAGCTGGAATGTGGAAAGTTAGTTTGAAAATTGGAAAGTTTGCCAGCTCCAGATAATAATATCAATATCAATAATGATGGTTTATGTCGACACTGTAAAAAGTTATTGTATTTCTATTTTATTATTATTATTTTTGTTGGGAAGTCTTTTTTTATCCTCGTGTGTAATAACATACTTTCTCTTCTATGTTCTTATGTAATTACATTTCTGTAGAGACTTTCCCTTCGACATGCCAGCTATATTATGATCATTGGTTGGATATTTGCCATGATTATGGCCATTTTGCCGCTGTTTGGAGTGTCCGACTACCGGAAATTTGCTGTCTGCCTACCCTTTGAAACGGGCGATACAATCAGCATGAGCTACGTCGTCTTTTTAATGTAAGTAAACATGAACGCTTTGTTTTATTCAGGGTAAACACGAGGGCTAAATCAATTTCAGCGTTGATTCAATTTTAATTTCAATTTCAACCGTATTTTGCATTATTTTCATGATAATGTTGTAAAAATAAAAATTTGTTCAATCATATTCCCGTTCAACAAATAGGTTTGCAAATGGAGTTGCCTTCACAATTTTGATGGGATGCTATCTCAAAATGTACTGCTCTATACGAGGTTCCCAGGCCTGGAATTCCAACGATACTCGAATTGCTAAAAGGTTTGTGTATTCCCTTGATAGATTTTTTTTAAATATTTGCAAAACCTACTCAATTCTGTAACGTAAATCTAAACAATAATTGTATGCCACAGAATGTTTACTTAATTTACTTTAATTAAATTTCCAATACAAAAAACCGCGTAACTCCTACATAACTTATATAGGAGGTACGCGGCTAATCGTCTTGGCAATTCAATTGGTGATTTACTTCTGAAAATCTCCGTGGTTACTCCAGATTCTGCTCATTATCTAGACACATAAAGTTGAGAATCTGCAGTAACTACGGAAATTTGCTTAATTGCAGGATTAAAACATTAAAAAATGGCCTCGGAATATACATTTAAAATTTTTAAATCCAGGAAGAATAACTACTGTTGTTGCTCCTTTTTTTATTTAGGATGGCCCTTCTTGTCTTCACTGATCTCCTCTGCTGGTTTCCCATTGCGTTCTTTTCCTTGACGGCTGTTTTCGGCCTACAACTTGTGTCACTGGAGGAAGCAAAAGTATTCACTGTATTTATCCTTCCTTTAAACAGCTGTTGTAATCCCTTTCTCTACGCCATCCTTACCAAGCAGTTCAAAAAAGACTGCGTACTTATATGCAAGGTGTGTATAAGTTTCCATATTTTCAATTCTATTAAAAATTATTCAGCATTATTGCAAGATTCCATGATGAAGTAAAATATCAATTTAATCCTAATAATGTTTCTATTGGTTAAATATCATAGGCAATCGAAGAGTCCCGAGTAACTCGCGGTATTGGTCGTTGTCGCCATAGTTCAAATTTCAGTAATCGACAGACTGCAGCCAACACGGGTAGTTTGGTGGAAAAATCTTCAAAGGATGGCCAACCCTGCATTTGTCATTCTGGGTAATCTACCTACATAAAAATAAAAACATGCATTTACCCAATATCCAAATATCTGAACATTTTACAGTTTTCTGTAAAAATAAACTTCCTTTTGTCACGTTTCAATGTAAACTAAAACTGCTTCAGAAGCATTGAAAACAGAAAGTTGAGATTTTGGCAATTTGTGAAAGGAAAAGAAAGTAAAAAGAAAATGCATTTACAATGCAGAATTTATTCATGTTATATCAAAGCTTAGAAGAATTTAGACGATGTTTTCCAATTATTTTAATATTCAAAATGTGCATAATATATGTGAAAGTAAAGACAAGACCGCTAATTATAGATTTTTCTTTATTTAAAATGTGTTGTATCACATGGAGATTATTTATTTATTTACTTTTTATACAATGAATCGATATACTTTC
>JAQIVE010006263.1:0-11742 GCA_034698285.1 Sminthurinus bimaculatus | reverse complement strand
GGATGTCCGTTGTCATTGATATTGTCACTAAAAACCTACTAACAACTTTATAATGAAAAAAAATTTTCCTTGGATTTTTTTAAAGGGATGCTATCTCTATGTTTATAGTAACTCTATGCTTTACACCTCCGTGATTTTTTATAGCCGCTAATTTGCTAAAACAAAAAACTTTTGTCACAAGTGAAAGGATTTTTCACCTTTAATGTTTTTTCAATTTTTAATATTTACGATTTAAAAGATTTTTTGAAACATTTTGAGCTATTAAAAACCTGAAACCTACTAAAAGGATGCCTAAGGTCTAAGAAGTTGGAAAAAAAATGTAAATGCGGTCATGTGATTACTATTCAACGAGGGAACGGGAGGAGTAACACTACCATAACTTCCGGTTTTTGATGTTTCATTCTTTGGCAAGATTTTGTAATACCATTGTGTATTTAAAAATGATATTCTCCGAATCTATTTTCTTCTCGGTACAATGTACAATGCTTGCAAAACAAAAGGTTACAAAAATACCAATTAAAGTATCTAAAGAATATCTGGCTTTCTAAGATTTACTTGTAAACTATGCAATTCTATTATAATTGTAATCAGAATGATATTCCAAAAGTTTTTTAATTTGTAATTGTGGTTCATCCGATAATCATACATTTGGTTAAAGGAGCTAACAAAGTGATTGATTGTTGCGAGCAGTCAAAATTCACTGAAAAAAGCTTAATCTTCATAATCGTTACATTTTCTTCAAAATATTGTATAAAGTTGAGCGATAAAAACGCAACGCTGTTATTTTTAGCCCGTGCAACTAAAGATAATCCGAATCCACGTGAAAAATGCCTCGCATTAAAGTCAACATCTACGAAATTACCAAAGGGTTTAAAAAGAGTGCGTTGTAACCAGAATGCAGTCTCGAAGTATTCCAAAGGTCAGTGGTCATCACATGGCGAGGTATGAAATAATTATATTATGAAATACCTTATTTTTAAGTTAGGTACCTTAACGATTGTCCGAATTTATTAGATTTAATCGGTTAGGCCAATTACTGTGACCACGTTTTTTAAATCTGACACCGAAATCTTGTCCACAGTACAATTATCCTGTTTCATGTAACCGATGTCGGTAACCGATTTCCGCAGCTTATGTAGACAGGTATAACGTAGACATTAGACATGCTGTATTTCTTAACGGAACCTAAATACGTACGCCAAATAACGACGAAGATAGTTTTGTTGGCGAAGATTTGTTTTATGGCAAGGATGATGGTGCGATTGATTCTTCCATGCTTCTTAATCTCCTAGTTCTGGCGACCGCTAAATAATTAATTAATGTTATGTCGAGCTCCAAAAAATAGAACATATTTCTTTTTTATGCTAAATGCTGATGTGCGATGCACAGTTTGCAACGTAATAATCTACGAAATTCAAAGCCCCGTGTTTCAACTTTATGTTCCAAAAAGCCCTGACATGTAATTTTCATGACACGTAGATCACCATTTCACCCTAATCATGTTTTGAAGAACAGAGTAATAGTGCCGTTTCTAGCCAAACGATTTCGAAATTCTGATTTTTCTAGATCACACGCCATAGAATTTGTGATTAAGCTGAAATATCAGCGTTTGAATCGGAGAAAAAAAGGTCTTCCCGCAGAGTTTTCTCACCCCTTACACTTTTACGTCAAAGTATTGCTTCATCCAGTATTTTCATAATATTTTGTAGAGTCTCTGGAGAGTGCTCTGCCAAATTAGAAAGTTCATCCATGTTGCTGTTTCATCCATAAATCGAAGGCATTTCTGCTTCACAAGGCCAATGCCATAGTGGCAACAACCTTTCATATTTGTCTGTCGGACATATTTTTACCAATTGCAATACATTCTGTTACACGACGTGTGATTTTGGATTTGCGCTTTTTGTTTGGTAAAAGACTACACGTATTGAAAGAATGTCCTTGATTGCACAACCTTTTCTTGATGTAGCATGAAGTTTGTTTCAAGTAGGTCTTTTTTGTGTGCTGGAAAGGATTAATGTTCCATGTACGCAATATGTCAGAGGATGCTTATTGGTCACTTGTTTCCATAGGTTGACTTGGTAGGACCGGATACCCCGGCTGGATTGCTTTTTAATGGCCAAAGGATGTTTCATAGTCTTCGGAAAAAATTATAAGCATCTGTTGTCTAATCATCTGTGTAATTAGATAGACGTAAACCCGTTCGACTAGGCGTTTTATTTAGGCGTGATCCAATTGTAAGCAGTGGCAATAAGAATCAATCCTTGCTGATCAAATGTTTTGATTTCGTTGGAAATTTTGATCATTGAAGTATTATTCCTGCTGTCGTTGTAGTTGGCATTTGACCTCCCGTGTTTAAACCTTGTATAATAACCAATGTTCGAAAAAGCGCGATACTTTTAAGGCACTGAAACGCATGCTCATTGATTTCCGGTACCTACTAGAGGGTCTACTTTTGGTGATAATCGAGGAATCTGATCACTTTAATTGGTTGTTGTTGTTGCAGGTTCCATTCACCAGATTTCTTATTTCCAGCATTTCCAGATCACACACCACTGATTTTGTGGATAAAACGTTGGGTTAAACGATCACTAGAAAAAAGGCCTACCGAAGTAATCTACCTCTTTTTAAACGTTAACGTCAACGCATTGTTCCAACCTGTCTTTTCAAAGTCTTAATACTGGAAGAGCGTGCAACTGTAAAAAACATATTTGGCGGTTGTTTTGTAAATGTTCTTAACGTTTCTTCCAAGATCTAGAGAAATTCTTTTTGTAATACGGTTCCTTCGATTCCAGACATTAATGTTGACGCTGTCGAAAAAGTTCTTCCCATATGGCTTTACAATGACCTTACCATGTATTCTTAAAATCATCTTAGTAGAGACAATCATCTCGTATTTAATTAGGAAATTTGACGCCCCGCGTTTAAAGTTTATACGATAGACACTGTTTTAGAAACACTAATGTTGGTTAAAAAACCACAACAGTTTCTGGTCACTTCTTCAATATGACGCGGGAAGGTTTACTTTACTTCATGATGGAGGAAAAGGTCTTTCCACGTCCACGACAACCTAAAGTTTCATCCCGTATTTTCATTGTATTTCCTATTTTCATTGAATAATGTCATACGTGCAATAGTTTGCATAATGGTCCAATAGCTCATTTTTTTTATTGTTGTGTCCGCGTCAAACTTCAGAGACTGGTCAAAACTTGAAATGAAACTCTTGGTATTTCCGCTGCTTCTAATGGATTTAACCAGCTTGAATTTGAACTACATCAAGACGAAAGAAATCAGAGCTTAGGGTTTGGTTAACCGTTTGTGTGAAAAGCGTCGTAAAGTTTCCCGTTTCAGAGTTTACGAATTCGCTTTCTGCAATGTGCGATAAAAAGCAGAACCAGACAAATTCGATTGGTTTAACCAGTCCCAGATTGAAAATCGTCTTTGCGTTTGTTACTTTCATGCAGTTTTTTAAAGAAGGTCACTGCTATAGTCGTTCGGCTATCATTTAATTAATGATTCCAATGTGAATATAAGAAGTTTGATTTTGCACCTGCCCGTTTCGTGGGTCAATAAACGAATTGCGATTTATTCTTCTTTAACTAACCTCAAAATGAGGTTCAATCTTTGACAAAAATCTCTGCAGAAATATTTTTGCTTTTGAAACAACGTTTGTGATGCGAGAGGTTCTTGAATACCTCTTATTCCCTAATTTTGGCCACAGTGGCTGTGATAGTTGTAAGCTGCTCCATTTAACGCCCCGTGTTTAAACGTTTTATGACTAACTTTTTTCCAAAACGCTCCAAAACAAATATGTAATAACTATTTCAATGGTTTCTTCTTTAAGCCAAGGACTGAAGAGTTACTTTTAATGTTTCAGACACCTGGTTGGGTACTTCAAGTATTCACAAAGGCAATTTTTGCATATCTAACTTTTGTATTCTTGTAATAATTGTTGTTCCAATCTCATTGATGTGAGAAGCTTTGCGCAGTCCTCATTTTTTGTAGGTTAGCTTGGCAGGACAATTTTCTCTTTTGTACCTGTTTTTTCATGATCAAATACCTTTTTATATTCTGCCACAAAGACGACGAGCTGTTTTTGTGTTTTTTTTCTTTCAAACATTTTGTCTAGGTTTTTTAACGCTCACTTTGTGTACACATGGTGTTAATATACTGGAAAAACTTCTCGGCTAAATATTTCTTCTGCATTTCAAAAATATTTTGAATTTCTTGCTATTGGTTATATGAATACATTACATACCGAGCTAACTGGCATAGAAGCTAGTATAAATATGTTAAAAAAGCCTTTGTAAACATATTGATCAAAGATAGTTATCGTATAATGTATGAATATGATTTATTTTTCTCATGATTTTGCCTATTTTTTTGTTTTAATTGTTATCTTTTGTCATAAAGTGTCGTTTATATGAAAACCAGTCTGTATTTACTGATTTTTGTAGACAATTGAATAAGTTACAAACTAACCAATGAACTAATAGAGACTGAAAACCTACTAATTTTCGTACAAAAATTTGCGATTTTCCGAAAACTTCAATCCGATAAAAAAACATAAAATGAGGAGTATGAAAAAATAATAGTTAAATTCAGGGGTAAAAAATCCTTTCGCTTGTGACAAAACTGTTTTTATTCCTTGAAAACAGAGCTGTTAAAGCAAAAGTGGTGTAAAGCAACGCCAAAAAACCGTTCTTGCAAAAAACCACCAAAAATGGAGCTCTAGTGCTAGAAGGAGACTGAAGTGGACCCAAGAGTAAAAGTCAACATGAACTTAATTTTAAATGGTAACCAGCAATGGCCCCATGTGACTTAGGTGTTTTGTCATAAAAAAACTCCAAATGACGATATCATGAACTTTGCCGCATTTTTCGACCAGGTACACAGCAAAACATCATGATGAAACGTCCAACGTTTTTTTCTAAGGGTTCATATAATATTATTATTTAATTAAGAACAGAATACCGTCATCCGAAATATCTTAAAATTTAATTTTTATTACCGTGGTTTATCATGAAAATCTTAGGATCGACACATCAACATTATGCCATTTGCTAAAATTATTGTGTTTTGTAAATTATATAAAAATATAAATTCCCTTAGAAAAATATCTGGGCAATTTTTTGATGAGATGTTGACATGCGCATTCAGTCGAAAATCTCATCATTTTTCACGAAATTGTCATGAAATTTTGATATGAAACTATCAAAATCTCAGGAGATTATAATCGATAGATATAATTTGTTGACATGATAAATATTTGGTAGAATTATGATGAGATATTGATGAGATGATGTTGCGTGCACACCGAAATCTTATCAAAATTTGATCAAAGATGATGCCAATCGGGAACCATCTTCACATCACGTCAATCTCATTAAATTTCATCACCTTTTGATCAAGAAATATCAAATATTTTTTAAGGGTTGCTTTTTCGTTCTGAAAATCGCACCAAAATCTCATCGATTGTCAATCTTATCAAACTTCAGGAAACTTTCTTACGATTTGATAAGATTTTATTCAAAGGGTAGAGTCGTATTTTATATTTATCATGTACGCTTATTTAGTGGTACAACTTCATGTATTAGAACATAGATTTTGCCGTTTGATTGTATTACATGTACATATAAAAATTAACTTACGAGGAGGAACCGGACCTGAGATAAGACTTTCTACTCTTACTGATTCAAAATTGTGACAATGACTTTTCGATGGTATTTCGTCTTTTGCTACATCAGTTTTTCAAAAAATATTTCTACTTTACATAAATGAAATTTTACGCCTAAAAACGCATGTGGGTTAGTTGAACGCTCATAATTTGATTATAATAATGAAATTTACAAAATACCAACATTTTAATCAAAATTTTACAACTACTTGCGTCAAAAGCAATCTCTTATTGCAAAACATTAGTTTTTTTGGTTTTTACAACTGTGCGCATTAAAACAATCAAATCAATAGTCCACGAATGTTTTTTACGCAAGTAGCTGTAAAATTTTGATTTAAACGTAGAGAGAAAATTTTATTACTATAAGCAAATTATGAATGTTCAACTCACCCACATGCGTTCTTACGGCGTAAAATTTAATTTATGTGAAGTAGAAATATTTTTTGAAAAACTGATGTAGCAAAGGACCAAATACCATTTAAGGGTCATTTTTCAAGTCATTGCCACAATTTTGAATCCGTCAAAGTAGCCAATGTTGTCTTTTATTTAATGTTTAATAAAAAGTACATGTAAAACCATAGAACCGATATTTTGATCCTCTGAAAATAATAAAAAATATTCATCTTTGTCCCCCTTCTACAATTTGGAGGAGAAACGTTGCACCCTAAGAATCTCCTCAAAAAATGAGGAGATTTTACTAAACAAAACTGTGTTTTTCAAAATGAGCAAGCTGTTACCATGTTCGGTTCCTCCTCGTTGGTGATTAAGTACTAAGCTCATACGTTATTTTATGCTTTAAATGAACGCTGATTTGATGTGATGATTTCGGCTGTTCAAAGACTGTAAAGAAACCAGCAAAAACGGCACACCTAAAAAATTGAATCCTTTAAAAAATTTGCTGATTTCTACTTTAAGAAACAAAACGATCAAAATTTGACAATATGTGTGACAAATTGTAACCAATATCCTAAAAATAAAGAATTTTTTAATTTAATGTTTTTTGCCTGTTAGTACTTGTGTAAATACCTACAAAAATTTTCAACAATCTTTGAAAAATAAAAAAACAATCAAACATTGAACGTTCACCTCTATTTTGCATGATTTGTTATTTTAAATGTACCAAAATCGTTTTCATTATAATTACAAATATAAAAATACAACTGCTAAGACAATTATAAATTTTTTGTCTAAGCAGTTTCATTTTTATGCAAACTGGCTCAAATTCGACTTTTCGGTTAAAATTATAAAAGATTATTGATTGTCGTTTTAATTTTTGTAAACAATGGTGGAGTATTATAATATGTTGGTACTGGTGGATGGTTTCTTTAAAAATTTGTTTGCGAATATCGTATCATTAATGGCCGGAGCTGGAAAATAATATCGTCAAGTGAAAATTTTTATGAATTTGTGTTCTGAATGTTTTTCTTTAACCATACTTCATTTGAAAGTCATATTTTTTTATTGAAACGCGTCCTTACAGTTTACAAACCATAACATTATAACTCTTAAATTTCTATTTTGTAGGTACTAGTTTATAACTTACAGAGTAATTACAACCAACAATCTACGCCGCTATAAATTATACCGACAATCCCTTATCAAGTTCTTTTGCTTGCAATTACAGTTTTTCATTTACTAATGTTTTTGTTTTACTGGTACAGAACATATGGTGAAGTACGCTGAGTAATACAAACAATTTAGAGTATATTTAGCAAAAAGGTATCCTGAAAACGGTGTGTAGTGTGTATAAGTATTGTTTTGCATTTATGGATGTGTACATTGTATACATATATACATACAGAGCAGTACAAAATATTTATGTGCGGTGAGCTTTGAATTCCGAATACTTGGTTAACTATAATTTATATACAGCTCAATAGAAAGAGACAGAAAAAGGTTTATAAGAAGCCTTAACTAGAGCGTGATGCTAGAATTGGTAATTACGGTACACAATGGGAATGTGATGTAATCAAATAGCTAAAACACCGCTCGACTTTCACCAGGTTACTTTCACTCCAGTGATTTATGTAAAAAGTTGTTCAATAAAATTATCTTGCAGATATTTTAATAGTATCAACTAAATTCTACAGCTAGTGCTAATAAGTAATCGCCTTATAATAATTAAATTAAATACAATACTTAGTTATGTAATTACTTTATACCATTACTGAATTATTAGCGATGTTGTTATATAACAGGGGAAAACCATCACCTTAGATACGGGACGCGTATACCGTATTCTTGTATGTTTTTTCTATTGCACCACATGGAAAAAAACTTACAAGAATACGCTGCACCCGACCTCGTAACCATGCGCAACAAGCGATGGTTTTCCCCCAATGTCTTTTGTTCTTCATTTACGATCAAAGTCTTTTTAGTTTTTTTTCAGAAAACGGAATCAAAATAACCTAATTTTTATTTACATTTCTTATTTAAAATGCTATGTAGTTTCGTGTGTGTTATATTGTGAACCTAGACCAGCTAATGAAAAAACGGGATTACCATACACAGTAGTAATTGAATCGTAATCTAACAATATGTAATGTATTACAATTATCTAAACATAATATGCTCATAATATACCATATCAAGACACATTCACCGTTAATGTTCACGTTATTATTTATTACATATGCAGGACGTTAATTGTCATTATGATAGTCGTTTGTGTTAATCGTCTACTTATTCTATCTATAAAAATTACTTAACTAATCTTATATCCTAAAGATGTAATCTTGATATGGTTAATCTGTCATGATTGTATAATATTTATCACTCAGCTCAAACCCCCATTAAAAATTTTCGAGAGGATCTTATCAAGTATCAAGATCTATCGTATTCTTATAATTTTACTAGTGTTGAACTTAGTGATTTTAAATTTTAACACTAAAAACCGACATGTACATTGTACATAGTCATCATTATCTTAACATTGTATAAAATTCATCGCCACTGGCGCAACTGTTTGTTAGTTTTCAGGCAAATTTTCTAGTCTACGTTTAGCAGCGCCTGGCTGGAGTGTCGTCATTGAGTACAACTTATTACTTATGATATTGTGTGTCGAATCGGCAATGGCATCGAAGTGGAATATGCGTCGAATGTGTTGTGTGTATATGTATGTGGCAGTGTGACGTTGAAAGTTATTTTGCACTTTTCAATTGTTAAAACCTTTATACATTTTGGAAAAATATGTATTTGCATGCAGGAGAGGAGGTAATTAATTGCCGATGACTTTCTCCTCTCCGGACTTTTTGCGGAAGGGTTCGCTAGACTCTTCCGAGCTTCGCCGAAGTGCCCCAAACTCCATGACACTGAACTCATTCAAGTGTTGTTGGAAGAAGAAATCGGGCGTTGTAAAAATGGCTCGATCGACCACGTAGGCCACCCCGTTTGATAAAGAAATTTCGGATTTGAGAACCCGACAGTCAAGATTGACGGAACTAAGCGTTTCTGTAAAGATTCGAAAACAGACAAGATGAGAGCAAGGCTCAATGAGGATTGTAATGAAAACGAAAACGATTGTAAAACTCTTCTCAATTCCTTAATCTGACAATAATCACTTAAAAGACGAAAAAAAGTACAATTTCAGACGACAAATTAGTTAGTGAAAAAACAGAGAATGTTCAACTTACTGGAAAGTCCATCAGTTGTTACTCCAACCTTCAACTCCTTGTCAAATAAAGTTGTAAGATACTCGCCATTGAGAAGACCATTGCTGTAGAATGTTCCAGGTACAACATGATACCTGATGAAATCTGGACAAGAAAGAAAATTGATACTAGTCATTTCCATCTGAAAACCTCACTATTTTTACCTGTGAAAGTAAATAATTGTAAAAGTAATATACATAGACAAATCTTACTTTGCAAAGCAGTCATGTTGGCCTGGATTTCATTCAAGGAAAACCTGTCAAACGCTCCATTGAATGGAATAAAGACTGTAATGGGGTCTGTTCCTTGGAAAATGTCAACCATCTTTGAGGCCATAATTGCGCCCCAAAATACTACAAAAAAGAAAACAAGTAGTAAATTTAAAATTCGTATTTGCTTGTTTTAATCAATTAATTGAAAATATCGTCATTTATGATCTCCTTTTAAAAACTAAACCTACTTGAAAACTCTGGAACTTCTTGAATGTACTGTGCAGCATTTCTGATTGGATTTGGAAGAATGACTTTGTTCATAATATTCAGCCGACCTGTTTGAGACTGAATGTCTCCCAATACTATCTTTGAACCGTCCACTGTTACTGTGCGCTGAAATTAAGAAATAGAGATGTGTACAATTTAGATACATACAAACATAACACCGATGAACTAAGGTTGAATAAGGTTGAATATAGGGAAACTTACGAAAGAAGATTCCGCAAAGTATTCATTGGTTCTCAACCGATTTCCTCCGGGGCGGGCATTCAAGATGAGGTACTCATTTCCCATCACCTGAGTCGGAAGGTCGATTTTGATAAAGTGGTTCAATATGAAGGCACGAAGTAATTGCATGTCAGATCTCAAACTAGAGAGGAACCAGCCGGGTAGAGTTTTGAAGGCAGGGTCGGCGGGGGCGAAAAATGTGTAGTTTCCTGAAACATTTATCAACGTAAGTACACCTTTCGAATACTATCAACTGTATATCAACATTGCGTATTGTTAGATACGTTCGAAACAAAAATATAAAAGGAAATTGTTCATACGCGTGTGATCAAAAAGTCGGGCGAAATCTGCTCGGATGATGAACTCGTACATAATATTGAGATCAAGTTGCTTCATTAAGTCAAGAGTCGAGCAGAGTGGAACGCCCTGATTGGCAGAAAGGGGACAAACTTCTGCTCTTTGTTGCTGGTATGGATTGATGAAACTAAAGCCCGGTGGGGCGAATGGCTGGTAATAACCAGGGGCTCCTCCACCTTGTGGGAACATATTACCTATTTAAAAAAATTCACAGATTTACAAACTTAATCAAGATTCTCACTGAAAAATGGTCAGTAAAGTTTAAGAAATTAGATAAATCATACGAATGGAATGTGAGGACTCGTTTATAATTTCTACAAACCTCCAGTTCCGATTCCGGCTCCTCCAACGGCACTTGTAAGTCCTCCTGCTCCACCGCCAATGGCAGTTGCTGCCCCTCCAATCCCTTGTCCCGCTCCTCCGATTGCTCCACCTCCTACTCCGCCTGGTCCTCCAGGTAAAAATCCCCCGGGACCTCCGGGCATCAAACCACCTGGCACAACAATTCCTATAATGGTTCAAAACAGTTCTAAATTCACTTTTTTGGTAAACAAGCGTAAAGTAGCTGCATAAATATGACGAACTTCAACACAAAAGCGTGTCAATTTTAATAGAGGACTTTAACTCCAGCCCAGAAAAAGTACCTCCAGTCCCGACACCTGCTCCACCGACGGCAGATGTTGTTCCGCCTGGCCCACCACCAACAGCCGTGGCCGCACCACCAATGCCCTGACCAGCTCCTCCAAAAGTCGGTCCTTCTACACCACCAGGGCCTCCTGGCATGAATCCTCCAGGTTGACCGGGTAAAATAGCTCCCGGAAGAACATTGCCTGCAACAACACCAAGCACATACCATATAATTTGTAAGACGTTTTGTTGTACTTTTTATGTTACAGTCATATCTATAACGATTTTGGACGACTTTTTAGTCACACGTCATACAAGTGCAGATGAACTGAAAAAGATGCTCTTGAGAAAATTCAGCCTAAACAAAAATCAATTTTGGGTAAGGTGCTTTTAAGTGAATAAAATATTAACCCCCAGTTCCGATTCCGGCTCCTCCCACTGCACTAGTAGTTCCTCCAGGTCCACCGCCAATGGCAGTGGCTGCTCCGCCAATCCCTTGTCCTGCTCCTCCAATGTGTGGCTCCACCACTCCACCGGGAACTCCTGGGAAGAATCCTCCGGGGCCTCCGGGTATTAAACCACCTGGTACAACAATTCCTGCAATAATTAAGACAAATTACTGAATTCATTCAACTTTTCTCCATATCTATAACACGTTAAAATAAGATACGATAGCTACATAAATGTAAAGCACTTGAATTTTTCCTGCCACCTA
>JAQIVE010006262.1:0-11742 GCA_034698285.1 Sminthurinus bimaculatus | reverse complement strand
TAGTGGCCCTTATCAGTTCTCCAAGAGTAGTCGCTTTGTGACTAACACCGGATACGGATTTTATTATAGTGTTAGATTTTTGCTTCTCCTTTTTCAAATATCACAATGAATTTTCGTGTGAATTTATAAGTACTTCTGGGCGTATACTTTTTGTTTAATGTTTACACATGCTTTCTTTTCTGTTGAAACAGCGGGAAGTGGCCAGCTAGCTTGCTTGACATTTGCCAACGCTCGCCCAATCGCCAGACGGCGAAGATTTTTTCCCCAAGATGAGAAAGAGGTTCGGGATGACACCAACAAGTTCCACAACTACTACAAGCCTAGTGCAGTCGGACAGTACTACTCTTCAGCTGGCAAGAAACGTAAGTCGCCCAGATTTTAATTTAAAGCTTCGATTCGATTTATTTCTATACATGTTGTATATGTACATTTACATGAATATGAATTTTCGATAGTTAGGTGTACAATACACCAGATATATATATTTTTTTCATACATATCCTGATAACATGCTCCTTAATCTTCATTCACGACTTTTCACTGTTCAATATGCATATTATACTGGCACTTTGAACATTTAAATTCCTTTGAGTAGATATGTATAGGTAAAACCAGTCAAAGGACAAGTGTACAAAACATTGTACAAAACCTGTTCCTACTCTTGAGAACTATAAATTAGAGACTATACATCTAGAATATGTAGTTTATGGAAGAGGGAGAAAGTTTTTTATATTTATTTTGCATTCAAAGGATTTATATCCCGTGAATTTTCCACCTCAGCGGTTTTTATCCTCTCTCTTGATTTTGAATCCGGCATGTGTGTGCATGGTTTTTGCTCCTCTATTGCTTTTTCAATTATGCAGTATATGTATACACGTGAGAAGTTTTGCATCTACTTTTCCTTTTTGTCTCCCTCTCTTTCTATGTGACAGAATAGAGAAAAGTGATGTGTATGTAGATAAGTATTTACGACTTTGATTTTATGTCTTTTTATTTTCGACTCATTCAGTTCGATTTAAAAGTTTTGGATTTGAAATGAGATTAAGCGTTAAAATGCAGACTACATGAAAGTATACCACAATAGATATGTACATGTGTAGTCGAGCTATTGTACAAAATCTATCGTACAATAAATTTCCTATAAGCTATCATATAACGCGGCTTTGCTGACGTTCTGGTTTCACCAGTATAATTGTTGTTGTGTGGATACCCACCAAAACCGACTTAACTGTGAAAATGTGAGTAAACTGTGTTTAATTGACTGACACACACATATAAATACAATACAAACATACATACATACACAACCAGGTATATTCAAATCTAGTCTTTTAAGAACATAGTACATGTGAATAGGTACGGGGGAAAGTGTAATGTAATATTATATCATTTGGACTGGCGCCACACACAGACATACCCACCCATATGTATAATGTATACGTACAAACTCTCATTCAAGTAGACTTTCAGTAATTAAAGTTTTTGCTGCTCATGTTTTTCTTGAATGTCTTTTGACTCGTACCTCTCATTGTATTTGTCTTTGTGTTCGTCCTCCGTATTTGTATTTGTATTCTTGGTCGTCAAGCTGTCAAACTATTTATTTTGGAATGGCTAATGGTAATTGGTTGGGAAATTTACATACATGTTCAGCAAAACATGTCCAACTCCCATTTCCTCATATCTTTCACATACTTCATGCCTCATGCCATGAGATGAAAACACAAAATATGTGTATACATATACATATTGGTGTGTGTATTAAGTATTTTTTAGCATGCTTATAATTAGGATCCTCTTGAAAAATATTTTAAAAATTTATCCGAATATAACAATTATACGCACAACAACTTATACACGCATACATATACAATATACACTTTACGCTCACAGTCCACAGCACATTCACATTTTTTGACACTGGTAATTGGTAATAACTGGAAATGATGCCTTATTATCCTCTTATTTATGTACTTTAACTTCAGGGGTTATGATACTTGATTTTTAAGTAATGAACTTGTTGAGAACTTGATTGAATTTTTGCATAACGGAAATGTGTCTTGATTTTTTATTTGAAGCATCTTACAATATGTATGTATATGCGCGTGTTTTATGTGATGCATATTTTGGTGCAAAGTGTTTGGTCATCAAGGAACGATTTAATGACGCAGAGCCAGAGCCAAATTCAGCATTCATCGCAGTTCCTGAAGTACCTGCATGACGACATGACTTGGGGAAGGTGAAAGCATTTCAGGAGAAAAGTTAACATTCGTAACCGAAAGAAGGAAAATGGGATTTTAGCAAACTATTGTTAGAATACCTAGAAATTAACCATAAATAGATGATTATAACAAGGGAAAACAAAGAGAAATTAATTCATAATTTTCAATTTTCAAGTACTCTTAAAAGGTTTGCCTTCCTTTGAACAAACACTCAAATCAAATTTGATGAAATGGCATGCTTTCTATTTTGGCCTGTTCTGTTTGAGAATGTACATGAAACACTAACATTTTAATGCAACTGCGTATATTTTCAAGTGTCATTTAGTTCAATATGCGACAGCAATAATTTTTATTGTAATTAGTTATGATTATGTTCACGTAGGAGCATTAATATCTAAAGAACAATAAATGATATATTTGTGTAATAGTGTAATGAAATATTGTAGTAATTAGATTTTCTGTTTGTACAGAATATACACAACGTATGTGACAGAAACACGATGAGCTTATATATAACTACATACTTATATTAGTTTTATTTAGTGATATAAAATGTATAAGTAAAAAAAACAAACAGGAGTCTTCCCTCCTATTTTAATTTCTCTTCCGTCTCCCCATTTTTCTTGAGTGGGTTCTTCTCACAGTACTTATGTATACATAATGTAACATCGTCATCATATGAAATGATATAAAATGCATGAGTAAAGATTTTCTTTCTCTCTGTGTATTTTGACTCTATTTTTCTCGCACCCAATCGCAAGTATTGCAAATGAATAAAAAGAGTAGGAGGAAGAAATGCATTGCATTTGACTATTTATATATTTTACACATATTATATACTTATAACGACAGTGTGTATTTAGAAGATATCTAGATAATCTACATCTGAATGTGTGATGTGTTTGCAAGTGTGTGATATTATTTTCATGTTGGTTTTATGCCTTTTACCATTTACTCTATTTCTCTGTTTCGTTTGTCGTTTCTCTTTCTCGAGGATGCTGTGTGTATGTTTTAATGTGTGCGATTTTTTTGGTGCCAAGGATTATTATAGGAAGAGCAAACTTAATATCATCAGTATAGTAGTAAAAACAGCATTACTTTGTTATAGTATGAGTACGTGTCTGTAATAGTATGTATCTCAAGAAAAAATATGTATGTGTATTATCATCTTCATGAAAGAATTATTATTGAGAGTATTTGGCGGATGAATATTATTTAGCAGGAGAAGAGAAGAAGAAACAAACGTAAGCAAAAAATATGTTAGCTCTAATGATTGTAAATGACGATCAAACATTTGCCTGACTGTCTCCCCTTGTGGTGCACAAAGATAGACACTTAAAAAAGTTAGAGGAGCTAGTTGAAAACTGATAAAAAACGACCTTTTAGACCCACTTAAATGATTTGTACTGTTTTGCAAGAAAAACAGCTTGAACAAACATAACTATCTTGATCCCTCCATCTTTGCCTTTATAAAAAATGTTTATGGAGATGCTGATGCTGTTGAAATACAAACGAGAACATTGATAATGATAATACATTCAGCTTTCTCTCCTTGACTTGTTCTTCTTTATAGCCGTTTACCAACCAGTTTATCGCAGCAAGAAGAGTCTCCTGGGCCTTCCCGACTATCCCCGACGAGAAAGAAAGGTTGAATTTTATCATATAAACTTTAATACTACTGAAAATGCAAACATAATTTTGTCAGCATTATAATGCGTACATGGTATAATTTATGATATTACAGGAAGTCGCATCAAAATGGGAAGAACGGTCCAGCGGACGAAAAAGCGTTTCGCCACCACCGGTTAGAGCTCCACCAAGGCGTATTATAAGTCAGGCTTCACCGCCACCAGAGCCAGCACCAACACCCGTAAAGCCAGCGAGTGATAATGTGAGCATCACTTTACCTCGCCCTCGCAAGTCAGTAGTTGACATCCCAGAGGAATTTGTTCCACCTCCGTCACCCACTGCTCAACTCTTGCCAGATCCAGATGCCAGTGCCAGCGTTGTATTCAAAATCCCAAGAAAGTCCATCAGCCAAGAGCCACCGGTTGTTGTTCAGCCAGAGCCAGAACCCGCCGAAGAAGCCGAGGTTGAAGTTGTCCAGGTAGTCAAGTTGAAGAAACCTTCCTTGAAGCCAGCTCCCGAACCAGAACCAGAACCTGAACCAATTAGAGAACCAACCCCGCCACCTCCAAAAGAACCCACACCCCCACCAAGGGAGCCCACACCACCCCCTCCAAGAGAACCTACTCCTCCACCACCAAAAGAACCAACCCCAGAACCTGTCGTCGAGCCTGAACCAGAACCAGAACCGGAACCAGAACCTGAACCTGAAGCTCCCGCAGAGGAAGTACCAGCAGTAGAAGAATCCGCTCCAGCAGAAGAAGCCCCCGCCGCCGAAGAAGAGGTTCCAGCTCCAGCTGCCGAGGAAGAGGCCCCCGCAGAAGAAGAGGCTCCCGCCCCTGCCCCAGAAGAAGCCGAACCAGCTGAAGTAAGTAATAGTGTAGAAGGAGAGGGAGAAGAAGAAGAGGCCAGTGCCAGTGTGGCTATTCCTGCTCCTGCTCCAGCCCCTGCTGCCGCTGAAGAGGAGGCAGAGGGAGAGTCGTCCTCAGCCGCAGCGGAAGTCACCGAAGAGGCGGAAGACGCACCTTCAACAAAGGGTGAGGAAGCAGAGGTTGTACCTGCTGCTGCAGGAGTTGATGCGGGTGATGAGGAAGAGGAAGAGGCTGTTACCCTTGATGACCCCCGAGTAGATGAAATTAGTGCTGGTGGAGATGTAGCCGAACCTTCTGTTGAAGTTGAGGAAAGCGATCCAAATAGACAAATCGCCAGTCCAGGTTCAGTACCCCCTGAAACCTTCATTTAAAAAAATCACTATAGACATGGAAAAAAAGAATTCCTTTCCATCTCTCTATCTCTATTTCGTATACTTCTATATACTTCTCACCCTTTTCACAAAAAAAGTTTAAATGTATATGTAAACCTTTTCCCTTAGAAAATGTTAGGTCTATCCATTCTCGTTTGGAGCCAAAAAATCCTAAAAATTTCATTCCTCTTAAATAACATGCTTCGGCTTTTGATTTTGATTAGTTTTAAATATTTTTGTAGTTTTGATTTTTTGTACTCCTCTATGTCCCCTTTTTATACGTAATATTTTTTATGTGTTTTGATTTTACCTTGCCTGTGTTGTTTTTTTCCTCATTTTTTAACGACGTCCCTGTAAATATGTATGCGATTGGTGACCCTTAAAGAGTTTCTAAAAAGTATTTTATACTCTTTGGGTTTGTGTATTGTCTCGTCGTCACTTGTCCATTTTCATTTAAATATGAGTCATTCCAACTTTGAACTTTGTAGACGCATTCATAACTATTGTATTTTATACTTATGACGTTGCATAACCTGTAATGTAGTTTTTTTTTAAGTAATTGGTACCGCTACGTCTAGCTCTAGCTTCAGTACACATGTATATAGCTATGCCTTTGTGTCTGTCTCATTTGCTATACCTACAGTTTTCTGTATACTCCACACATAATATGATTATTTGTAGATGTATTTTAACTTTGTCTCTGTCCGTCCATATTATATTACGCAATTATGTAGATAGATTTAGAAAGCTGCCATCTAATCGTATATCATAGGTAATAATACATTTTACATTGTGCATTAACTTTTGTCTACCGTAGTCCGTAGTCTTGGCCATTAATTTTTAAAAAAGTATCTCGTCAATTAGCGTAGACTGTATATAAGTAATAAGTATATAGAATATATATATTATATAGAAGGTTTCCACGGCTACTCTGCCGCAAGCACAAGAGAAAGTTTTTGTAAAATGACATTTTACATGACATGTGCTTTCATTCTCTAGATGTGTTATCTGTCATCATTCCTTTATACCCCAAAGTTGACGTCAGTTCGCCTACTTACGTAATAAGGATAATCTATGATCTAACTTATTATTTCATCACTAAAATATGCACTAGAAACAGAATAAAATAGTCATAACATAATATATTATGTTATGAGCATCTGTTTCTGTATATTTCATGTACTCGGACTCGTTTAGATCTATATACAAAGTGAAACAAAGGCAACGAAAGTTTTCCATGCTCCATAATATACATATATAAAAAACTGTATTTGTATCCCAAAGTTTTTTTTATCCTCATCCAAAACTTTTGGATTCTGATTCAAATTCTATTTCAGGATCGGTTTCAGGATAATGTGTAGTCGAGTGTAAGTGTAACATGACGCAGGAAGCACAATATAATGTAGAAAAGTGTAGAAAACGCAGATAGACTGGCGAAAATAGAGTGTTGTTAAAAATTTATTCGGAAAGAAGAAAAATCGACCGTGTAGGGTAAAGGCCAAAGAGAAAAATGATACGACTGGTTACATGATCAAATTATAGAGATAACTAGTGAACATATATACATAGATGTATGTATGTATGTATTATGTATGTATGTATATTGTAAAGAGATGACAAAGGTACGATTCTATTGATCCTTTCTATACCGATTATAATACATACGTAGAAAACAAATTATGCATCTTGAATGGTTTCTCACCTCCAGTGTAGTACAGGCATACCTATTTACGTTTGCATACAATAAAATTGTTTAGTCTGTCGTACATCAGTATGTAGGAGATAAAGTGAGGCAGAAGGAATTCTCTTCTTATACGCGTTAGTATGTAATTATTAGACTGCCAATAGATATTCTTGTCAATCCTTGTTACAGAAAACATTTTTTTAGTTTGCCCTTCTTCGTGTGTAGCAAACAGTACTTATACATTTATACACTACACCGACAGTTAAAAGTTACACTTTCGGAATTTCAGTGCGTGGGAGAAAAAAAGTGACATTTGAGGAATTATACCACACACAGTACATGAAGTTTATCACTCCAACTAATGTATGAAAGTGGAAGATATGTAGTATTCTCATCCACATGTATGTACCTACTACATTAGGGATAATATGTCAAAAGTCAAAACTGACGACGAGTGGGACACAAATCTATATTGCATACATATTATAAAATTATTATGTACCTATGTACTAAATTATATAGGGATTTACTATTATTAAATCTCTATACTCTATACAATACACAATGTACACAGCTACTTGTACATGAAATGCCTCTCAGGCCACAATGACAATGACCATGTTTACAATTTCTCCTTAAATATATGCTATACATTACATCACATGTTTGTCACTGAATGCATTTTACAGTTGACGCTCCATCAGAACCTGAGGAACTTCCATATGACAAAGAAGACTCTGAGGGCCAAGTCAGGTAAAAAAGTTGTCGTGGCAGGCACAATGTAATCGTTATATGTGTAACAACTATTGACAGCTAAATACATTTATGATTCGGTTTCAATTTGCAAAATACATTACTTATTAAACCAAGCACACAAAGGAAAATGGACAAACCTTTGTGTGTGATCAAAAAAGAAAACATGCACACACATGTCGTTTTATCACTTTTCAAGTTTATTAACAGGAATTATAACGATATAACAGGAAGACACACTGATATTTAATATTATATGGGACAAAGAGACCAAAAACCCACCGTTTCAATTTTTTTTCGATGTTGAAGTTTTTACACTTTCGATAACTATATCATCTAATGTACTCTCTCTGAAGAACTGAAGTCTCTAGGGGTACTCGAAGTATTTTACTTGAGTAATTTAAGTTTGCTTATTAGCGAGCTAGAAAAATGCATGAGCTTAAAAACGTTGCCCCGGATAATGTACAAACTCTTGCAACGGCGGGTTTTTGTTCTCTTTTTCTCATAATATAATCAAAATTCTCTATTTTAACTATTGTTTTATTCTATCTTATTTCACTGCTTCTATAATATTTTTCATTTATCATTTCACTTTAATTTCCGTTATGACTTTTTCCATGAAAAACGTGTACATTATCATTTATTATGCATAATCATCACACTACTTTCTCCAATTTTCCTTTAGGGCGAATTAAGTACAGTACAGTATTTGCTGCTTCGGCAGCCTCCTCTTTTATTCTTTCCTCGTGTAAATGCAAACTCTCAGATATTATTTTGTTTCATTCTCTCACTCTTCCTGTTTTTATATCTTTTCCAACCTGGAATTAATAAACCGTTACCTTAATTATTTCTGGTTTTTTCTGTCTGTTGAAACACATGAGTAAAAGAGAAATTTGACAGTCATGAAAAAAACTATGAGGAAACTTACGTAAATGCGTATGTACAGTAGATATGTCGATGTACAGATGTATGACGATTGTAGATGTACCTTGCGAACAATTCATAAATAATATATTTTCAGGTTGTTGCAAAAACAGTTTTTTTTTAATTTCTAGGTAATATAAAAATTTGTGTCGAAAGCTACTATGACACAAAAAATACAGGATGTAAAAGTAAGTGAAGTCTAATAAAATGAAGACAAAAGAATTATGTACAGTATTAATTAAGTGCATACTGCCAAAGAGTGTACCGGAATCAGACTCTTGATTCTCGGTATGACATCCTGTAATCTTAGATTTAAATAAGCATACGCCGGAAGCATAAATCGTACATAGATTTAATGCATTTGTGAAGTGTGTATTTAGAAGGAAAATTGATGAATTTATTACGTACCTATAGAAACTCTTTTGAACACTATGGTGATGACCTGCATTTTCACCAAAAATCCCGATATAGCTACGTTCGAGTATATTAGGTAGAAACCTGTTCAGTTGTAGACTGTATAAAAACCTCAGTAAGCAGCAAAAGATTTATACATTTCAGATTTTAGCCTGCAGTAGTGGCCGTATTCTGTTTATAAAATTCTTTGTCTCGAGTCTCGAGTTTCATATAGGTACACAGCCCTCCAGTGATGGTTGTAATTTAATTTTTCGTAAGCGTAAACAAAATTTTGAGAATTTGAGATATTTATACCTAAGTATGAGAGCTTTCTCCGACAGGGGCGCAATAGGCTCATTTTTTTTAACAGAATACAGAATTTACCCGTGTGGCAATATCCATAATAATATTACTGGGCACTCAAAAGCTTTCTCCAAAACTTTCTACAAGTATTTTCGTTACTATGACGATTCAGTACAGTTGAGAGAATACCTATGACCTATGTATTGTGTGAACTGCGAATCACGATGTACTGTATTGCAATGACCCGAACCTAAGGCTTTTGGGAGCATGTGCTTTTATTAAAATTAATTTCGTCTATGTCATACAAGTATATATATAACAGTAATAAATAAATAAGCAACGGCGCTCTTTGTAGTTTGCATACTTATAAATAATGCACTTGAATTGAACCTTTACGTAGTTTTGGAAAGGCTAAGAAAGTACTTGTAAGTTAATCAAACTTCCTCTCCCTGTACTCAGTATAATTAATTCTTTCTCTCTCCTCGATTCAAAACTTTCCAACACCGACGCCTTTTATCACTATTATTCTATCGTGCAGAGCGCAGAGGCTCCATTTTATGGTCGATGTATAATCCGTTCTGCCTATAGGATTCTCGCCTCTTATAAATAATTATGTTAAACATATATAGGAACTACGTTTCACACTTGTCTCCGTGCTTATTGTGTAAATATACTATGTAATTTTTTTCCAGTTCGACTCGACTCCTTGCCTGATTACAGTGCATATGTCCAATGTTAAAATAATAGCAACTTGTCAAATATTTACCTCCTACATGTAATTTCTCCTTGTGTTTTTCGTATCGTTTTAAAGTTTACCTTCTCTCCTTTGACCTTTTATGTTTTCTTGGTGTGACTGTATATTCGTTCTTTTCAAGACTGCAAATGGATTATTTTGGGGTTCTGTTCCATTTTGACTCTCTCTATCTCTATCTCTCTTTCTCTCTGTCTCACTCTATGTGTGTATGTGTGTCTTCCGTCTTGAGCACACGTCTCTGTCTCTTCTACTTTCTTCATTCTGTCTCTTGTCTTCTGGGTATAATTTATTATTTTCATTCTTATTATTGTTTTAATGAAATATCATTATTGCGATTTTTTTTCATTCATGCTATTAACATAATGTATGTTGTATGTTCTATGTACTTTCAACTTTCATACGTTATGTGAATTCATCTATTTGTATGTTTTAATCGTTTACTTTTCTATGCATTTCAGATTTTTTTTATATAATAACTATACTTTGTACTTTTGCATTAGTGCGTATTAGCTAGACAAAATATATTTATGTCGACCATGGGGGATTGTATTATTTGCTTTCTCTTTTTTTCTGTTCAAGATAAACAATTTAATATAACTAGTGTAGAATCTACAGATATGTATGTGTATGTAAATATGATATAGCCTTTACGTGTTGTATATTATTGTACTCACGTCATTTTATTTTCTCTCGTTTTCTCCATAGTACTTTTTTTAGTCTAAACTTTTTTTCGCTTTCTCTTTTGTCTTCATGATTAAAATTCAAGCTTTCATGATTAAAATTTTCTCGTTTCTACAAAACAGTCTGATGCATGAAATGCCATTCAGAGGGAAAATGCCAAAAAATTAATTTTCTTGTTACCTAAATGAAATGAACATAATGAAATTCTATGTTAAAGACAAAAGAGATTTTAGATTGATGCAAAGAAAAATGTATTTGCATACTTAGGTTCAGAAAATTTTTCGTTCTTATGTATTTTGAAGTTGTAATTAGCTAATAGGTAATATAAGTAATGCGTGAGTTTCTTAAAAATAGGATACTTTATTTCATTATTATATTTACGTTCTCATTTATTTTTTGTTATTCTTTTACTTTAGCCATTAGTTCAAACATCAACTTACTAAACTCAAAATAAGAAAATATTTTTCTGTGTTCTAATAATTTGAGTTTTGCAAGTTTTTCGTAGTATGGAAAACAAAATTTAAAAAAAAGGAAATAACTATTATCAGTACTACAGAGGGTAGCTCGAGATATAAAACTCATTTTGCGCTTGAATTTTAACTATGTTATGCTTGTTTCACACTAAAGTGAGTAGGTTTGTAATAAACGTTGGTTTATGTAGACCAGATTTAAAAAAAAGTTTGTTCACTTTTGACATCCGGTGTCCAAGATATTAGAGTTAGAAAAAAAAGTTTCAAAAAACCCATTTCCACGTACATGTTGACCTCTGGTGACCTGTTGTCTAAACAATATGTGCAGTTAAACTACTTAGCGTAAAGAGAATCGGTTCCTTATTCTTTATTTGTATAAATCATGCCCCAGGGTCAAAAACTGTGGTAGCAAATTACTTTTAAGGAGAAACAAGCACGAAAAACAGACGTGAAAAATGTGTAAAAATGTCTATTTTTATCTCGCCAAAAGTTAAATATCTAAACTTATGTCGAATACATTAACTTCAAATATTTTTTTTATTTTTATACAGACCTAACTTGTTATAGTCAGCAATAGGTTGTATGTTTTCATGTCTCGAAGAAACATGTACAACAGAAACTATAAATTTGTCAAAAAAGTTACACCCCTGTTTTTTCTTGTATTATCGAGGTCATGTGCTTGACCTTATGGT
>JAQIVE010006261.1:0-11743 GCA_034698285.1 Sminthurinus bimaculatus | reverse complement strand
ATATGGCTGAAGAATATTGCGGGGTGGAGGAGTCGGAGCCTGCGGATTTTACGACATCCTTGGGTACTAAACTAAATTTTTGACAATAGTTTTTGAAACCGTATTTCTGGGACATTTCTCGGAAAAATTTTTTAAAAAAAATTCATGACATTTTGACATAATTTTTGTCCGAAATCTTATCAATTTTTATCGACTTTTGTCAAATCAGATTTTGTATAAAATGAGATAAAAATCTCACCAGAAATTTTCATTTGATTTGGTCAGATTTTTTCGAAGGGATGTTTGCTAAAATTAAATTTAAGTTTTTAACTAATTTTTTGAGCTAATTCCAATATTTTGTGTTTTTTTCATCCAATTTTCAAAATTCAGCTTTTTTTGAAACATTTTTCAAAATTCAGCTTGTTTTCAAAGCATTTTTCGAAACTCAGCTCTTTTTCAAAACATTTTTCGAAATTTACCTTTTTTTCAAAACATTTTTTTAAATTCGACTTTGTTTCAAAACATTTTCGAAATTCAGCTTTTTCCAAAACATTTTCGAAATTCAGGTTTTTTTCAATGGATTTTGCGAAGTTAAAATTTGCTTCGGCATATTTTGTGATTTTCAAGTTGGAATTTTTAAATGGATTTCCCAAATTGAGGATTTTATCATTGTTTATGAAATTGAGGTTTTCAATAGTTTTTGACACAATTGTAGTTGAAAATCTATAAAATTTCATCAAATTTTGTGTTTTAAAAAATTGGGAACTCTCATCGAATTTTCATCTACTGAAATACATGTTTAATTCAAATTGGTTATACATTTTGAAACTGTGAATGTTAAATTTTTTAATAATTCCACAGGTGATGCGGAGGACTTAACGTGCATCGGCTCAAAATCTGGATCAAAATCAAAATTTTGACTTAAAATTGAATCAACACTTTAAGCTTTTACTTTCAATTAATAAAGAGATTTTTTCACACAACAAACATTTGAATATTATTGTCATTTTCTGCATGAAATTTGTAATACACGCAACGTCATTCAACTTTTTTACGTGCTACCAATGCAAGCATAATGCATAATGCATAACGTATAAAAATCAGAATAATCATGTTAACTTGTTACTTGAAAAAATATCTCAACTAATTTTAATGCCCTTTTGTTTTAGACTTTCTAGGCAGAGAGAGAATGCAAAGAAAAATGGCAGCTGGGCAGCTCATTTGCCTTTTTGCTCACCTTCTTCTTCTTTTGACGGTTTTGACTGGAAAAAGTGGCGTTTTTTCCCTGGACATTCCAGCAATGGGTCGGAGTGCGGAATTGGGCGAACTTTACGATGCCACCACTTCCTCTTTTACAGGAATCCGGATCTCTCGGCGAGATTGGCCCCCCAACTTCCAGAACGAGACGCACATCCCTCGCACCATCGGCAGAGTGGACTACATGAATTCCCTTTCCGACCGACAGTCCCTCCTCAAGGTCAACGCCCGGCTGACGATCGGTTTTCTAAGTGACCTCATTGAGGCGGAGGGCGCGGCCGAATACCTCAAGTCCCAAAATTCCAACTCAAAGTCCCGATCTGCGGCCTACATCCACCAAACGCGAACTGTCTACGAATATCTTCAAATAGGACGATCCGATTTTCTTCCGTACATTTCGACCCAGGTCCTCAAGGAGGTCAGCGAAAAACACATAAATGCCACCCACATTGTCCAGTCCATTGATTACGGTGAGTTTGCGCCCAATTTTCTAAAATATTGACATTTTTGGTGACCTTTGGCCTTAACTTGACCTTGATTTGACCTTTAACCTTAACTTGACCTTGATTTGACCTTTGCTCTTAACTTGACCTTGATTTGACCTTTGACCTTAACTCGACCTTGATTTGACCTTTGACCTTAACTTGACCTTGATTTGACCTTTAACCTAAACTTGACTTTGATTTGACCTTTGACCTTAACTTGACCTTGATTTGACCTTTGACCTTAACTTGACCTTGATTTGATCTTTTTACAGGTGGTGACGTCGTCGTCTCCTTCGAAGAAACGTGGAAGAGCCGGGAAGAAAAGGAAAAAATTACGGGGTCACTCTCCGTCTACCTCCGGAAATTTAAGGAGTTGTCCAACGCCAAAGCATCGGCCACCGTGACCTTTGACTCCAGCGAGGTGAGCGACAATACCCGGGTGACCTTTCGGATCTACGGGGATATTGCGAGTACAAATCCCTTTCCGGCCAATTTCGAGCAGGTCATTGACTTCATCCAAGAGATTCCCGCGCTCCTGCACAGAGGGAATAAAGGCCGGGGCAAAAAGATGGGGTATAAACTTTTGCCAATCGAGGACCTCAAGAAATTTCACCCGACCCTCAACAAACTGGATCAAACTTTCCCCTGGGACGTGCCCACGATCGATGACCTGACCAACCGAAAAATAATCCAGGTTTTCGATCAATTCTCCAGGACTGAGGCCCTGATCCAGGAATTTTATGAGAACATCATGGACAAGCCAGACTGCATACCTTTTGACCAGCTGCAAGAGGTCAATCGTCTCCAGCGAGGACTTCAGGTGGTCAAGGCCAAATTTCAGCAAAATGTCCGGGAGGCCATTTTGACCGTTCAGGGGGCGTCGTCATCAATGTCGTCGAAACAGATGGTTCAAACCCTGGTCGACGAATATTCGACCAGCCCTTTCGCTTTCGACGGAGTGAAAACCACCCTCGAAACGAAAAGGCCATTCACCGAAATCCCCGAAAAACTTGACCTCTGCTCCAACTTTATGAACGTGGAGGGCATCCAGTACTTGGGCGGGAATAAACAGGGCAATTCGATAGACGACGTCATTCTCCGAAGATTTCAGAGCATGACCTACATCCTCTTTTTCTCCCGGGACCTCAAAAATTCGGGGTCAAGCTCGGAGTGGGAGGCCAACCAAAAACTTTTTCTGGGGAAATTCAAGAAACCCCACAACGCCCTCTATGCGGTCAATTGCGACTTTGGCTTTCTTGAGTGCCGCAAGATGGTGCGCCCTGTCATCTACAAATATTGGCAAGGAACCTTACTGTCCAAGGATGCCTATCGAGAGTTTCAGGCGCCAGCACCGACTGTCGAAAGCGCGGGTGACCTCGAACTGTTGTCCATCGAAAAGGCGCCAAAGGTCATTGGTCAACTTTATGACGCGCGCACCGAAAAATTTCTGGAGATTTCGGTCATCCCTCGAGTTGAGCCCGGAGGTCAATCTACAAACAATAGTAATGATAGTAGCGCATCGAATTCAACGAACGTCGAAAATAATTCGACGACAACAACCACCACCACTACCACTACTACAACAACTGAAGCCCCGGTACCTCTAATCGAATCTGAAGATTGGTCGGCCGAATCAATCCCGAGCAGTGACCTCGATTCCTTGTCCAGGTCCCTGAAAATCAATTTGACGATTCTTCTCCAAAACCCGCGGAAAAACAAGCTGCAGGGCGTGGCCCAGGTTTTCGATGGTGACCGATTGACCCGCGCCTACAAAATGGCGGATTCGGTCAACGTCCTCTACACGCTTGTGAAATCCAGCGAATCTCTCAATTTTTCCAACGTCTACTGCGACGGTCTAAATTGTATGGGCGCAATAATGGCCGCGCGCGCCACGCACTACATCCACAAAATTGATTTTGGCGCCCAAAAGATCGCGCAGCTGTCTACCATGCGGCGCACACAGGATGGGCGAGACTTTTTTGAAAAATCTCTTCTGTCGGCGCAGGCCCTCCTGAGTGCCAAGGATGACTCGGGCGCCATGGATATCTTGAAGAATACTTTTCCCAGCCCGAAAATTAAAATGGACGTCCCTGGCCTCCTTTTTTCCAGCTCTTCAACTTTTTCGACGCCCCCCGAATTCCGGAACTTGGTCGAGCTAAATGCTGCGCTAAAACGGGAGAGAATTGTCGAAGTATCGGCGAATGCCAGTGGAATAAGAAGACCGATTCGGTATTATCTAAAACCAATTGGTGACCTAAAGTCTGTTTTAGGGGTGACCATTCCGATGCCAAAATACCGGGAGCTTTCTCCCGGGTTTTACGACTCCTTGAATAATGCTCTGGGACAGAATTTTATGGCCGAGGCCGTTCTTCAAAAAATCAAAGACCAACTCCTTCAAAACGAAATTATTGTCCAGGATTCTGCTTTCGACTGTCTGGATAAATTCCAGCGGTACTATTCCAGCAAACTTGAACAATGGCGGGAGAAAATGCTACGGACCATCCTGGAAGTAAAAGCGGGAAATTTGGAAGAAAGTTTCGCGGAATCGATTCTTTTCTCTTTGAATCTAACGAGAGACGAGTCCTTGTTGTGGAAGAAAGTGGAAGAAAAGTGTTTAATCAACCGAGACAAAATGAAAATGTTTGAAGAAGCCGGAAAAAATCCGAATCTCGGGTACATCGGCAAGGGGGCGGATTTTCCCCGGATTTTCATCCGCCAAACATTGAGTCCCATCTTCATTCTTTATTTCAAAAGTGAATTCTTTCAGGATGTCGAAAAAAAGGGGCGATGGAGTCGCATGAGCAAATATTTCTTGGACAGTTCGTCATCCACAGTTGACCTGGACAGGGACCTGAGGTCAGGTCAAAAGTTCATTTTGGACTGCGATTTCAATTTTGATGTTTGTGAAAATGTGACGGGGCCCTACTTTCAAAAATATGTGGATGGCCACCTGGAGTCCGAATTCACCTTTTCCGGACCTACAATCGCCCGTTCTGAATGCTCAAAGTTTAACGAAACTGGAAACTTTTTTCCCCTGTTGCCAGAAAAGGTGAAATTTTCTCATTTAGTCCTGGAGAAAAAAATTAGAGCCATTCGATATTTCACAAAAATGCAAGGAAATCGTCTGGACTTTATTCATTCCAATATTTCCAGCTTGTACTCTTCCTTATAAAACAGGAATCAAGATTTTATTGATTTTTTCGGAAAACATTATGTTCATAATATTATTTGATTGGCTAACAAATACACAACAATAAAATTCATACTAACAAACTACAAAAAAATAAAAATATGCAAACTAAGTAAAATATCCAACGTTCAGAAAAAAATGAATGAATAAATAAATGAATTTCAGTCGCCCCTTAAAAAATCCAAAATAAAAAAATCTCAAGAAAAAGTCTTAAGATTCCCGGTCATGTTTCTGTTACTGTCTAATTTTGCTGTCTTTTACTTCTGCAAACATATTTATCATACTTAAAAAATTACAAGAAAAATGAAAGTGTCAAAAAGAAAGGCCGAATTTAGTGACAATGTTTACTTAAAAATATATGTGGGACGTGTACTTTGTGGACTGAATACCGTATTGCATACATAGGATAATAGATTAGATGATTAGATTAGATTCTTAAAGAAATGTTTTTCAAGCTCTTTAAAACGGCCTCGAAGAGCGCTGAAAGTAAAAAGCGATGTAAAGCTTTTTCCATTGTGCATTTTCTAATTTACACGCTGGTAATCCAAATATTCAATAATGTCGGGCAAATTGGCCGGACAAAAGACAACATTCACTGCTCTTACATATTTACTTGTAGGGAAACTTTCTTTGGTGAAACAGTCGCCGTATACTTTTGTGGATAGGGCAATTGAAAGGGAATTTGATTCCGCAAAGACAACTTCCGGAAGCGTAAGCCGGTACTCGGATGTTCGCCCATCGTTTGCATGTACACAAGCTGAAATGTACGTTTTAAATTGCTTTGTACTGGAAATTAGCTGCTGCTTTTTGATCCCACGAGAAATAAACTCATGATGATGTTTGACGATGATCGTTGGAAAAGTCGAGTAGGGCAGTAGGAAATTTAAATCATCAAATATTTTTGCAAGGCGAATTTGTGTATCGGTTGTGACCTTGCTCGCAAAAGTCACGACGGGCCAAGCGGATTTTGACTCACAATAGAGATTGATGGACTTTGAAATTTTCGGGGAAATTTGGACCATCTTCAAAAAAATTAGAGTTGAACGGCTCTCGTTTTACATTTAAAATGGAACGACAAATGTAAAACTTGTATTTTCTATCTGATAATTTAATTTTTTCCATTCAATACAATTTAGTCCATCCTTTT
The DNA here is from genome assembly GCA_034698285.1 of Sminthurinus bimaculatus. Classification (NCBI taxonomy): domain Eukaryota; kingdom Metazoa; phylum Arthropoda; class Collembola; order Symphypleona; family Katiannidae; genus Sminthurinus; species Sminthurinus bimaculatus. The sequence continues at coordinate 5,685 of JAQIVE010006261.1, read as the reverse complement.
TTCTAGGAAATTATTGTTAATAATATTAGTCGCGTCTTAGGCACAAAAATAACTCGCTTACATGGCATGACAGCACACGACACGTATGCAATACACATGCATATGGACCATCTTTTCTCTAAACAAAGACCAGTATCGAAAAGTAGCGCACGCCATAAATTTTCACGCTTTCAAGCATAAGCACGCTTCAAATTTACCTGGAGTACTGTCTATAGCCCGGAATTCTAATAAACGCACAATACGAGAATACGAGAAAAGGCGGTATAAATTTATTGCGCCGAACCAGGCAATGTTTTTGAAATTCCTCTTCATCAAAACAAACTCCTTAAACAGTGTAGATTATATCGATGCATGATACATAAATATTTATGGTTACGAAACTTGTTGGTACATTTGCACCGGGAACTTGTTTTTCTTTTCCTTCTTCCTCAAGTTCTATTTTTCTTTAGCAGTTTATCCAAACAGTTGTATCCAAAGGTGCTGACCATCATTATTGTCAACTTTTTCGGAACAAGATGGAGGGCCATTTTATGCTTCTCGTTTGGATAGCGATTTGGATCACCGTACAAGATCACCATCTTTTTGTCCGCAGTTCAACGTCAACCTTTTCAGGAGTGTCCTACCAAAAACACGCTTTTCAAGAAAAATTTGTGGACCTGATCCCCCTACTTAGAGAAATTACCCAAGAAATGATGACGACACCTAGGTCAGCGTCATACATAGAGCAGAGCTGTGCCTTTCATTTCATCGAATACGCGCAAATATTTGACTTTGTCGATATCGACTGGCCCTCGATCATCACCAGCAAGATTGAAAAGTCTACTGTTTCCGAATTCAACGAAGTTGGGTTACCCTGGACCGACAAACCATCCCGGCCAAACATGCTTCACCGAATATCAAAGCGACGGAAAACATTTTGTTACATCAACTTGATCCTGCTGTCCCCGAAGCAGTTGTCAAAGACCATTGGTCAGCTTTACTTTAAAGCAGCGGTCTATGAACTGTACCAATATCGAGATGACGACATCTACAACATTCCGGAAAAGTATAAACTGGACCTTGTTGTAGTACAAGATGACGGACTGGATTTGAACACCGTTTTTGAACGGGCTCTAGCATGGGACTTTTCGGTCCTCAGCGTTTGGTTGAAACAACTTCAAAAATTTGTGTTGAGGTTTGAAAGATCACCGAATCCGAATCCGATACATCAATATCAATATCAAAAATATCAGATCAACAAGGCCTGGTACGTTTGTCCTTACTGCTTTCCCAAGTCCTCTTTTGGACTTGAATTTGATTTAGAGTGCGATCACCAAAAACAAGGGTGCTGCTACAAAAAAATGCTGGAGATCCTCAAGCAAGCGGATGCTTCCTTACGAATTCGCGTAGGTTTGACCTTACCCAAATATTTGGATGCTCGATTACAGTTCCAAAACTTCTTCAACACGGTTCCGCATGATCCGAAAAAGTTGCACAATGGGAAATTTTACTCGCCCTTTGATATCTCACATGTAAAATCTTCAGTTTCTTTGAGAGATGCCCGAAACTTTTGCATTCTATCCGTGCTCAACATTTCGGTGGTAGGCCATAGAATGGAGCTCATGGAGTTTAGGACATTTTTCCACTGGGTCGGTTTTCATGGAGATGAACTTTTGGTCCACGAGGTGGCCGAAGTCTTCGATGGCGCGGTAAAACTCCTGTCTTTTCTCGTGGGCGAGACGGCCTACACCCTGATAACGTCGGACAAGGTTGCTCAAACGGGCACCTCCCTCAGTATTTACTTGGAACCCTTTCAACAGAATTTGTGGTTCATTATAGTAACCGCGGTGGTCTGCACCGCATCGTCGATGGTACTGCTCAAGCACTACTTTTCAGTTCTTCGACTTGCGAAAACAAAGTTTGGGAACACCAGGATTTGGAAGATACTACTTAACGAATTTCTGGACGATACCTTGGACACCTTGTACTGGCTCATCAGATTCTTGATCGAACAGAATGGCGACGAAAGTCCAGTTCAGCTTGAATATTCGACATCGAAAATGGCCGAAATTCCTCAACTCAAAATTTGCTGGATCAAACTTTGTCGACTAATTCTTGGTGGTTGGCTCCTCAGCGCGATCGTTATCACGAACGGCTATCGAGGAATCATCAAGTCCAGCTATACGCTCCCCTTTCCTTATGCAACCGAGTGGCAGTTTATGGCCGACTTTGTTCAGACGTATCAAGAAAAGGCCGTTGGTCTTCAAAAAATGGAGAATGGATCGTATAACGAAAAGTTGCTGGATAAAGTATCCAGCTTTTCAATACACTTCGTCCCGCCTGACCTCAAGTGCCTGACGATCGAGGACCGGGACGCCCGAAGATACAATTATCGTTTGCTGAACAGCGGCTTTGAGTGGCGGAACCCCTGCGACGCCTACGGTGTTCCGGTGAACGAATACAACGTTTTTAAAAAAGTTCGCTATGAGTGCCAACTTTTTTGTCCAGAATCCGAGCACAGTCTAAAATTTTCAACGTCAAATTGCACAAGATTTGCTGCGTGTATCGAATATGCCAAGATGCTGGCGGTACATCACAGTTCTTGGTTGACCTGTCATCGTGACCTGCCTGACCTCATCAAAAATGGCCAGATGACCGGCCAGGATGGACCGGCCGTGTTTATCTCCCCGAGGAAAGACTTTGACTTTTACTGGAGCATTTTTAGGAGGGAGATGAAGAAAAATCGGACGCTCAAGAAATTTTCCCACAACCGACGCAACTTGTTGGACCTCCATTTTGCAGATCCACAGTGGCTCATGGTGATGATCGAGATGAATTATCAGGATATGGACCGAATGGCCGGGAGGATGAAGAGGATTTTCGCCTCGGGCATTTACAACCTCTGGTCCAAGTGGCAGGACATTCGATTCAAATTTCAAGGGGCTGGCCTGGGCAAAAACCAGACGGGTTACCGAGATAATGGACATGGATTTGGATATGAATATGAGGACGTGGCCTTGGGATTCAAGCCTTTGTCATTTCCGGACTCGGATGTTCATCTCGTTTTCTTTATTTACCTATTTTGTATACTGTCCTCTGTGGGATTTTTGGGCGCTGAGCTTCTCTGGAGTATTCATCAAGTCGTGGGCACGTATCTCATGCACTTTGTTTTAATCATGTACTACAATTGCAAAAGCATGCCAAAGAAGTGCAATTTAAGAAATATCAAAATCTTATCAAAAACGTATCGAAATTGACAAGATTGTTGACCAAAATCATGTCAAAGATATATGGGATCTTTTGATAAGATTTTTGTCAAGGCAATGACTCGCCTTTGTCAAATCTGCGGAAATTTTGTTTCAAATTTTATGAGACATGAAGCTCAGATATTTTCCTCAGGGTTTTCTGACTATTGGAACATTTAATGTCCTGCTGTAGAATTCAAGTGGAATTGTCGGCTAAGGCTTCACGAAATCACGAGTCAGTGTAATCCACTAAAATGGTTTGTTTGCAATCATATTAGAGCTTAAGTTTCCTTTATACCACACTTTGACATGAAAAGTATTTCAAATTTTTGCCACGGGTGAACGGCAGCAAACTTGCATGCAATAGCGTACGAAACTGTGCACTGTGCACCGTAAAAAATTTCACTTTGTCGCATTTAACGTTGTATCGCGCTCAATAAAAATAGAAAAACTAGCAAAATAATTCCACCTTACATAAAAAAAATAAAAGTTCTCATTTTGAGTAAATGTTTGTCAAAATCAAATCAAGTTTATGAAAAACTTTTCCAAAAAATGTCAATTCGTCTAAACTTTCATTTTCTGCCCCATCTTTTACCCCTGTTTTTTCTCCTTCTTGGTTTCCATGACAATAACCAGAAGTTCTGGACCTTTGGTCTCCTTAACCTTAAAACTTCCTCGTCTTTCAACCCTGTAAATCTAGACAAGTTTTTGTACACTCTGGACAAATTTGACTCTCCCGCGTTCCTGTCTCGTTGCTGGAACTTCAATAATTGTATCTTGTTTTTTCAGGAATTTTCACCAGGTTTCGAATTATTTTTACTCTACTCTTTCCTCAATTTGGTGGATGCTGCGGATCCTGCTTTTCCAAATTCGTCACGAGGATCTCAATTTTCCGAAGGAGGACGCTCCAAGTCAAGGTCAAGAGGTCAGGTCAAGATCGGTTTTTACCGTACTGTCCAACTCGATGCTTCTTCTTTGGCTTCTCGCGGACTCAGTTCTATCCTACGCCTACCAAGGCGTTGTAAAATCCGAGTATGCTATAGCATTCCCCTTTCAAACACAATACCGCTACTGCAGTGACTTTAAAGATAACCCCGAATTTAAAATCTATGCCACGGAAATGCTCGATTACACCAAAGACTACCCGGATCGAAATGAAAAGGTGTTCGACGACAGCGCTCGAAACACGCACATGGAAATGTTTAAACTCTGGATATTTGGCGGGGCGCCCTCTTACGCCCATGTGGCGAAATGCCGCGACTACTGCAAATTGGCCGGAGAACGATCCCAGGGCGACATTCTTGATGTCATGGTGACCCACACGCGGACCTGCACAGGTTGTGAGTTGGTGAGGTGCGACATACTGGAGCTTCAGCATAGAACCGAGTACCTGGCAAAAAAGGAACTGCCCCGATTTATTCGGAGAGAACTGGTGGACACGTGCCAAAAAACGGTCCTTTTTGTAAAAGAAGCCCATTTTAAGATGACCCGGAACTATTTCAAGGTCGAAATGAAGCGCAAGATTGAGGAGGCCAGGACACATTCTATAATCGGGCAGAAAACAAAACTCAAATTTGCGCATAATTTGGTTGTCCAGGATTTTTCGCTGTCAGTGTCAAAGTTTGTCTCGTTTGCGGATGACATTGACCCCTATCGACCCGGGATTTTGGGGGTCAAGATGTGCCGGCTGATGATCTCGGGAATATTTTGGTTGTGGGAAATGTGGGAGGCCTATTTTGAACAAAAGTGGGTTGAGCAGCATTTAAAACGGGAGTTTATGGACGAGGAAACGCCGGAGTTTAAGGAGTTGAGCTTTCATGGGTCAGATATTCACCTGCTGTTTTACGCGGGATTTTATGGTCTCTTTATTGCCTTTTTGGTGATGGCACTGGAAGTTGGAAGGTCAAATTTCAAAAAAATCATTTTTTGCCTTTTTTTCAACAATTAAAAAATACAGTACAGGTTAAAAATTATTCAGTCAGCTCCGTCCTTGATCCAGACTGTAATCTAAGACGCCATTCAGTCCTAAGCAACTCCTTGGCTGCTTCATCCTTACTTTCGATACACCCTGCGGCCACCGAGCCGATGGTGTTTAACTTGAGGTCCCTCGGAAGGTCTTCAATCGTTTCGGATGCATAATACTCCTCGATGCCCGGAGGAACGCAGACGCTCTTGCCGTCGAAATTGGGGCCCTCGAAAAACGTGTAGTTGGTTGTACCGGAGTAGGCCATACTTCTAATGGGCACTGTGACTCCTCCATACAGGTTTTGAGTGATGAAGATCTCCTCGCCCTGAAACTTTTCCTCAGCGTACAAGCTGACTCCATTTTTTCCCGTATTTCCACTGCCCAAGGAGCGGGCGGAACGGAAGTCGACCGTCGAGCCCGTGCAGGAAGGCCCGAAAACCATCCAGGATCTCACCGGCCTCTGATAGTATTTTTCGGCGTAGGCCACCCAACTGA
>JAQIVE010006260.1:0-11748 GCA_034698285.1 Sminthurinus bimaculatus | reverse complement strand
AAATTAAAATCATATGGTACTAGTTAAAGCTTTTACCTAATAAAAGGCTGATTCTTTAATGGTAACCTTATACCAGTCTTTATTTAGAAGATCAAGGTTATTAATTTTTTTTATTAAAGGATTAAGATTATTAATATTATGGTGAGGGATAGTAGAAATGTCTAAAAATGACAAAAAATTATGAAAAATTGGGGTTAATATTAGAATTTTTAGATTTTCCTTATTGAAAGGAATATGGGCTTAATATAATTTCTTCTTTAAGGTTGGTTTAAGTTAATAATTCTTTCTGTAATTAAATCTGAAGCTCATTATGCTAATTTGAATAAAGTTTTATAATGAATTTTAAGCATTATAATAAGAGTTAAACTTTTTTGAGGTAATTTTTAGGGTGGGCTAAGTGTTAAGTATAAGTTCTAAAACATATAAACTAAATTATATTGTTGATCTTAAATAATTTGATCTATAAAGCTCTTAAAATAAGTTTTCCTTCTAACTCAGCTCTGTGAACACTAATTTGTATTTGGTTAGTTTGAGGTAAAATTACTTAAAAAGTATTAAATTTTCAAAACGGAACTGAAAAAGAGGGTACCGCATAACGTCAGTGCGAATGTTTAGAAATTCAACTTTTTGAGCTGGTTCAGATTTTCTAAATAGCCATTAAAGGTTAGGTAATTTTTTGGTGCCAGCACTATAAAATGTGCTGAAAGTGTCTGTATTCTGTATAATTATAATTATTACACAAACAAAAGGACGGGCTTGGACCTACACACAGCTTGAGTGCTATAAACATGAGCGGGCATTGCCCGCGGATTTTGAGGTACGCACCAACTTACCGTAATACTTAATAAAGGCACATATAATATAATAGTCTTTGTAACTAATAATTACTAGTTTACTAGTAATTAAAACATCGGTAGATTGTGCGTTCACAAAGGAAAGGAAGATATATTCGTAATTTCTGTAGAATTTATTCGAGAAACTATATTATAAACTCTTGTAAAACCCTAGTGCCTGTAACAGTGAAAACAATAGTTCCTACAGTATGTATATAAAAATACCTAATTAAATGGAGTTGTAGGATTTCATTGATTTGAAATGCGTACAATACGACTAAAAGGGGTTCAAGTTATTCCCGTTTGGACTTGGAGGTGGATTTGACGGACGGTCTCTTGACGAGGTACGAATCTCTGAATAGCTTGGCAAACAGGAAGAAGTAAGTAAAGTACATAGTGAAGGCGGCATAAATGGAGGCATACTCTCGATGACACTCTATCCCACGGTTTTTAATCTTCAGATTGTAGACGTTGACAGCAATGCCAAAAAACATTTCGCTCAGTTGAACGGAGGTCAACGCCATGGAGAGTCGTCGTGGCATTTTAATTCCGAGTCCCTGTGGAGAAAAGCAAAAAGCAAGTCTATCAGCGTCATTCACATGACATAACGAGAGGTAAAATGTCAAGTTGAGAGAGAGACAAAAGTTAGAAAAAAGTGTCATTAAGTATGTAGCTTGTTTTTGTACCTTCATGAAGAAGTAAAAGTAGACAACTGAGTGGACAAATGAGTTAACTATCCCGAAAACTCGCAAAGAGATCTCATAGGCTTCGTAAAAATACCAACAGTAGATGAGCACCGTCACATGGTGGTACCTTCATAAAATCAAGAGACAGTTTCAAATGATTATTGACTTAAGGATCAAGAGTAAGCAGATACTTATTTGAATATAGTTAAAGTCTGAGTTTTGACTGGCCCTTGGGCACAGTCACCTGCACTTGTGTACGTGTAAATGAGAACTACGAAAGATTTTCAACTAATCTTTATCTTTTCCATCAACTATTGTGTGTACTCACTTCGTTTTTAATTTGTTCCCTTATGCCTCTATAATATTTTGTTGTTTGAGGAGTAAAACAATTTGTCTCACCAGTGGAGGAAAATCAGTGGTCGCTTCTTGAGGATAATGAATGCAGTTCCTCCCAACTCGACCACTCGAGATAAAATGTTCATGAGACCCCAAAAGGCTGCAATGGTGGTGTGTTCGTTGAAAATACATAGAGATCTGTACATGCCGTCCGGTCCTGTGAGAACATGAATGACCTCGGGAAGAGCTCTATAAATATGGATAAATATTATTGTGATAATATTGAAACAAAAACCATGAGCAGAATTACGCGCTATAAATACACAGTCTTTCATAGTCATAGCATAATAAGTTACAAGTGATCGAAAAAATTCACGTGATTTCACAAAGAAACATTTGAGCCGTGTACATACTATAGAACTGCGTACATACTACATACTATATACCGTAAGTACTAAGTACCGTAGTATACAAGTAACTAATATGTACATAACCAAAATGTTACCAAAACCATTGATTTGTAGCGTTTTTTCTTGTTTTTTTTTATTCTTCTAATTGTAAGTCGAATCGCTATATTATTATGCATTATGCATATAACAATAAATAATATAACAGCTATGACTTACAAATTTATTATTTTACACATTACATAATAATATGTGTAAATCGTACCTATAAAATCCCATGAAGCAGAGTAGTCCCATCCCTAAATTCCAGAGGAGTCCAGCGGTTTTGAGCTCAAATGGTTCCCGATTACGCATTATCCTCTGCCCAAGGAATATCAAAGTAACGTACGCAACCGAGATGTACACAGAAAGTATCCTGTTAAGGTAACATTAAACATCATAACATGAAATATCATATTTACGACAATATTTATTTTTAATTCAGATACGTAGTGCCAACTACTATTAAAATTCTTACGGTATGTACTTATGTCTACAGTTTTACATAATGTAATAAAACTGCTTACTTATTATGTATCGTGAATTATATAAAATAAATACAAAATAACGTTGTGTAATTATTAAGCTTAATTTAAGCAGCTGACCAGTTTTGTCCCATCCATGCACGCCATTGCTGAAATTGAAATCGTTCGAATTCCCAAGTTTCCATGTGACTCAGTTCGGTGAGACTCACGTTCCGTAACAATGAAGAATTCAGTTTAAATGAACCCAACATTTCTGACACCGTATCTAAAATAGCACAAAAATAATAACAACAGTATTATTATTATTTTGTCGTCATGCATATAGTTAAATAGAATCCGACGTACCTACATCATATTGCGCAATAGCCCCTGAATTATCAATTATTATTACTACCGCTATAATTGATAATTCAGGGGCTATTGCGCAATATGATGTAGGTACGTCGGATTACAGCGGTAGTGAAGGTACATAGTACATATATTATGCATATGAAGTTAAGTATATATTACGATTGTTCAACATAAGTTTCCATAAATTTTAGGAACTCAGTTGCATCAAGAAATCTTTTGGCTTTATTATCCAGCCTACAGTACTTCTAATAATCTAACAAAGGGGCTTTGGTTGTGTATGCTCGTGAGACGTGCATGTAGAATATAGAATATATATGTAGCATGTAGAACTTAGTAATTAAAAAATTAATCAGGGATAAAATGATCAAGTCGGCTTTTAAAATTACGCTTTCGAATGAATAAATAAAACAAAGAAATTAAGATGTGTCGTATACCGTTAAATAATCAAAAAGAATAACGAATTGTAAGGAAATCTTTTACAGGACTTTTTGGTAGTTCATTGAAACTATGTAAGTATAATATTATTATAATTACATAGTTATGTCCACCGTCCGTCCGAATTCTAAATGTGTATCTAGCAAGACGGAACAAGGCAGGGAGAGTATTTATGATGTAGGTAAAGTGTATAGACACTAATTTTTGCCAACAATAAATGATGACATTCTATAGGTATTGTGATTCTTTTTAACATTTTTGTCATTTTAGGAGGAATGTTTCAAAGTTTTATAGTGTTCGAAATTCGACCGATTACCGACTATTTCTAGTGTTGTTATCATTAATTGTGTGTAGTTGTGACAACTTTGACAACTACCTACTATTAATCGCATCGGATATTGATGACTCAAAAGTCAGAAGCCACTGGAAATTTCTCATTTGCTTTTATTTTTAACTTGTATTATTTGTCACATGAAAGATAGTCAACGTTTTTTCCCAATCCTACTCATTTCTATCACATCCGACTATTCTAGTTCCATGTGAGATAAAATAATGTCGAGTCACATTATATTATAGAGCTAAACAAATGTGCTGCATAACATGTAACCCTCTTGAGTAATTTGCGATTCCAATTTCCAATGTAGACGCCTTGTGCGCGTACATGCATTTACTTTGTTTTTTTATACACAATATTATTATAGAACTGTACAATCGCCATTTCTCTTTCTCATTCATGCGTAAATAACTTGTTAAATAATTGAGACTGAATTCGAATTCATATCACAGTCGACTCACTTTTTACAGTTAATATTGCTAAAGAATTGCACCCATGTCTCCTTTTTTTCCCATTTCCTTACCTATTTAAACCAAAGCTACGACTTGGTTAACTGAATTGAGACGAGTTCATTTTCCCTCACACTCGTTTCATTGCTACAGTCCATTTAAATTCCATTTTTCGTATGTTACACATCATACTTAAAGACTTTTCGTTTTGCGTGCCTATAGGAATAAATAATAATAAATTTTTTTTTTCAAGTGCATACAGTATGCACTGCAAAGGTTTTTTAAGTTGCATTGCAAGGTAAAATTCTAACGAAGCGTATAGATATTTACGTTGCAGCAGAAACATAAATCTTGAGATTAAAAGGGTACATAAGTGTGGGCTAAACCAGGTGTATCCAAGAAATTTCAAAATTATATTATATTACAGAAAAACTATGTAATATGCATGAACATAGTCAGTTGACCGTCAGTTTCGAATGAGCAAAGGTCTAATAGAAATCTATTTATATGCTGTGCAATTGATTGTGCCACAACCTCTTTACTCTAACATTACGCTTAACATGACGATGAAATTCGTATTTATCTTATGAGGACTTTTTATTATCTTTGTGGTCAACTTTAGGGAGCAATAAATGGTTGGCAAAGGGTAAAATCACTTTCTTCAAAAATAATGCGAGTAGTAAAAGCAATTATGATTATTAATGAACATTTAAAAAAATTTAAACCACTATCACGATTCCAGATTACCTAGATATTTTACGATTAAAAACATAACAAAATAACTAATAGTTTTGATATGTTTATAATGTAATACCTATATAATATAATATATTATATGACATAGTTTTATTGTTAATTAAGTACATAGTACATAGTGTAGCCATGAACCGTCATTAAAACTGAGGACCATGTCGAACATGGTACAAAATTTCTGTTAGCTGTCTATCGTGTGTTGTATGCATGTATTATATTGAGGTCTCAAACTATTACTAACCGTTTTTGAAATCACAGGAGAAAGAGAGTGAGCAAGAAACAAGAAACAAGAAAGGATATTATTAAGTATGTACCTGCATTCGTATTTGTCATGTCGTGGAATAACTGCACATTATGATGTACATAATAAGCACATGCTGCAAGTAATACTTTGTATTTACTTGTTAGTACTTAACTTATTACTTATTACACTTATACTCTTTACACTCATTATATTGTACATATAATATACATGCTAGGAACGTAGAGACTCCACTTCAAAGTATAGATACTCGCTATTATAGTGTATCGCATCTGTCTGTAGTCTGTATTCTCTGTATCTGTATTCTGTATAATAATATATATCTGATTCTCATTCATAAGTACATAATCAAGGCAGTGCAATGGCAAACTGCTGAATGGATATATAGGCAAACGAGTTTATTGCTCTTGCCTTGCTATTTCCTTCATAACACAGAGGAACAAACTTTAGAATACATAAGTGTATTGTTTTGGAATAAGATTGTAGCCCCAGGGCTCTATCTATCTCTCTCCCTCTCTCCTCTCTCCGTCGAACAATATCCGCTTCCTCCTTTCCTATATACAATCTGTCAAAAAATATCGAGTTGACATTTAAATACAGATGTTGTTCAGTCGAAAAATTACGAAAAAAATAAGTTCAGAAGGGCAAACATTTTATTAGACTACATACACATGCCAAGAGTAAATTTCGATTGTCATTGCAATTATCATGTAAACAATAAAGGAGGGAACGAGTCCTCAGTCAAAAGGAGACAGAAGGAAAAGGTATCCACTCAATTAATAAATAATTCCTATTAATTAGGGGTAAAGAGGATGATGGATTCAGGGTTTAACTTCAAAACTTGAGATTTTAGGTGATACAAATGAAAACTAAAGCATTCATCTCATTTGCTACAGGATCCATCGTAATACATGATGTATTATGTATAATAATATTATTATACTGCACAAGGTGCTCCTTACCGCCAATGGACAAAGCTGCTGTGTGAGATCCCATATTGGAAATACAAGTATCAAGTATCCCTTCACAATATGCCTCCGGAGCTTGAGAATTAGGAGAAGAGTTATAATACAGTAGGTTGTAGGTTTTAGGTGCAGTAAAGAAGGCCAGTGCCCCACTCTGACGTCGTACTTCTCAATTTTAAGGAAAAACAAATTCGAGTACACAAAAATGATTGAGGTTGGACTGCAAATGCTCAGTGTTTATAAACAGCAAGATGTAATTAAACCGATTTTTCATTACTCTGTGTATTCAAATGGAAAACAGTGTCCCCATTAAGCACTTACACCGCACCGTCATACACAATACACAACCAATCAGTTCGAGGTAAATATGTACAAGATTGGACAATTTCAGAACAATTTCAGAGCACGAATAATGCTGCCGATAACCGGGGATCACGGACAACACGAGCAGAACACAATTTTCTGGACAACATGTAAATGTAAAAAGACTATTTCAAAATACTGATCTGCCTTCTGTAGCCACAGATTGGCATCGCTCACTTTTCACTTTATTCACACAAGAGAACTTGAGGACAGCTTGACGAAAGTTAATAAAAAACGTTTTGTTTGTTTATATTTGATAATTCAACGCACTATTCGGGAGGATCACACACGCCTCTCCAACTTTCATCCGTTCTGCTAGCTACTGTAGTCCACTTTTGAAGCAAGACACAAAATGTTTATATTTGTATTGACATAATAATAGAATCCGTGATTGTAATATAACAATAATATAACAATAATTTTCTAATAATAAATACCAATACAAATGTGGAAATTCCCCACACGACAATTTGTGTGTATGTAAGATGGTCAGTATTAATGCTAATAGTATGTTGTTATTTAAGACGAGCTGGATTGTTTACTTATATTTACACATGAGTGCATCCGACACTAAATGTAGTATAGTGTGTTATAGGTATTTACAATGATACGAAGAGTTTCTAAGACGAGGACTAGTTACAGAATGAGGCCAGAATGTATTTATTTCACGGCAGCCGCGAGCACAACAACGAACAGAAGAGAATGATGAATACAATAAAGGTAGAAGAGAAGAGAACCATGCAGGTACACAATAGCAATACATACTTGCATGCAAACATACGTGCATCTCTCTATGTGTGATGTGTGTAGTGTGGTGTAGTGTAGTGCACCTCAATTCATAAATATATGTGGATTGTCAGGCTTGCAGTAGAAACCCATTCCTTCCTTACTTACTTATCCTATCCTACTCTTGCTCACCCTCGCAACTCTTTGTTCTAAGATGCAACGGGGCAAAAAAGGTCCTTGTTGGCAGTCCCTTTTGCATTTCCAAAGCATATACATTATACATACACTCAGCCACAACTCACAAAATTTGCATACAAATTTACCCCTTTTTTTAGAACCACCCATATTAGACTGATGAATGAGTCACTACTAATATACTCATTGTTTCACATGATTGTTAGATAATCCTTTCAGGTCATATCTAGCCCTCCTGAATTCTACCTATGAACTCCTCCATTTTGCCGAAACGTGTCCAGAGTTTTTTAATGAATAAAGTCATCCTTTTTATGTTTTACGTTGTACATGAACACGGTGTGAAGTGTGAACTGAATCATTCGCCCATGTTTTATTCTTTCACTGAAAAATATTGTTGTTTACGCAGGACTTGACGTTAGTCACTAACTTTTGTTGGGCGCTCAGCAATGCCCGTTTTCCCCTTACGAGATGGCTTTTGAGATGTGGGGCCGCTTTTTTTGCTTGAGTGTGGCTTGAATTGGCAGTGCAGATATGTGTGTGTGTGTATGTAATATATATGTATATGTATGCTGAGCCGAGATGAGCACAGAAGAGTTTTTCACATTTTGAATACATGTGTGTGTATAACTTAATGCATTATGTAGCATGTCGTGGAACAAAGTTCTGGGGTGCCTTTTATGTCTTACATAGATATGCAAGGCTTAGGTATTTTACAAATGCGAATTAATACCAGCAAGATTTTACCTTGAATATTTTTTCCTGCATTTATAATAGTTGTCAAAAATTGTGGATTGTTGGACCCTTTCGCAACCTTAAAACTTTTGCGTTTTCAACTTCACAGAACCGTGAACACACGTTTTTATGGTGATTAGTAACTTCCAGATTTTCCTCAATGCCATTGCTGTTGTTCTATAAAATCCAGTGAAATTATTCTCGCTCACCCGCTTTTATTGAGACTCTTCAGTTGTTGGACTGAATACTGAATGCGTATAACCCTGGTTACTCTTGTAGGTATATATAGCTGGCAGTTAGCAGGGGAAGAACAGAGTTACACATGCACTATAGCATATTATATATTATAAAAATATATATATAGAACCTCGATGTGGACAAGTACCTATAATATGAAATAAGAACATCACAAAATGCATTTAATATTGCATATTACCTTATTACTTATACATATTCTGTTAAAATATTATATTTGGAAGACACAAGCTAAACTTTGCATAGAACCTGAAGCAACATCTGTAAAGTGTACTGTACATTATAAATCATAATAATTCACGCATGCATGGTCAATAGATTTTCATAGTCGCGAGTATAATAGTTTAGTCATTAATTGTTTGTCAAATTGCAGTTATATATTGCGTCAGTATCATGCACAACAGATAAAACACTACTATACATATAACTGCACTGTTGTCTAACACCCCCCAACCCCCATATAATATATATATATATTGCTTTTTACTTGGAGATACATATTATGTTGAGAATATTATTTATATTTTATGTGTATGTATAAACTCAAAAAACTCGCGATCAAAGTGCACAACATTCTTATTTTGTATCACCTTAAGTGTCTGAGGTGACCGAAACTAAAAATTGATAACGACAACCGCTGACTGGGGCAAGAATGACAATATTTGTAAAATTGCATATTTGTCCTTCTCGCCCGATTTACATATTTATATGGCGAGAATAAAACCGTTTTCTGTTTCATTTAAAAAATCATGATAAACAAACGGTCAAAAAGAGCTTGAACAGAGGATGTGTTTGCATATTTTTGGTTATTGGCCCATGAACACCAGAAACATTGCGTAGTAACATAATATGTAAAAACTGCCATTCTCACCCCATATCACGGAACTTAATGCATATGGGGGCCTCATGAGTGCAAAATGCTCGTTAGAACTCATCTTCCCTATTCATACATTCCCTGGATAATTTACAAATACTTCAAATGGATGTGGTTTTTCATCTTTTTTCTCATATTCTGTAATGCATCATGTTATATTGATAAATTACGGTTTAATTAATTAACAACTATTAATACAGAATAAATGGCAGGGGAGTGTTCAGCTGATACTGACATTTAAAAAAATAATTAAGGCTGACCATTTACACAGCTCGTTGCTCATTAAAATGTGTCGGAATAATGTTTCAAAAACATGTAACGGTCGACATGTATGGCGATAAGGGATTAAAAAAGGGGGAAGACGGAGGAATAAAATCCTCAAGATATGTATAATGTATGTTATATACATAGAGACTGCCCACATGTCCGTCAATACAAATAAGAGAGAAAAGATTTGAGAAACTGGTAAGTCATTGGCATTTGTTGTTGTAAAGTACGTGTTTTGGTGTCCTTTTACCTAACATACATATTACACCTATTATACGTACAAAGAGTATATGCATGTAAGTATGTACTTACAGCTTACAGTGTACTCTCGCTAACTCGCACGAATATCAGTCAGAATTGCTACAAAGACTGGTTTTCTTGTTTTTATCGTTAGCCGTGTCTTGGGTCAAAGCCTCATTTTCTCCTTCAATAGATTCAATTCTTACTGTTTCTCCTCCTTGCAATTTTTCTGACTCTCTCATCTTCCTGTTCTTCTTGAATTTTTCAGTTAGACGAGGGCCAACTGAGACTCTGCTTGTCCCTCATTCACTATTAAAGTCAGTCCTCTGATGAGAGCACAGAGAATTGCACTTTGCTGGGATCAAAGTCCAAAGTAATAAAATGCACATACCTTGTATATGCAGTTTTATTTGTTATTTGAGAGCATGAACATCTTAATAATAATAATAATGTATTAGCGATTGCAGTGGAAACTGTACGAGTCTCCATCGGATTTACTTGAATAGTTTCTCTTGCCCCTATCCAAACTTTGTTTAAAACACCCATAATTTCATAGTTATTCATGATGCTTGACAATAAAAAATACAAATTCTATCACAGTGGAAGCGCATGTTTTATGCATTTTTGGTCAGAAATATGATAAGTATATTGTATTCTCAATTCTCATCATCATATTAATGTACTAGGTATTATCAATGTATGTACATTCAGGTATTGCTATAGGAAAACTTTTAAAGAGAAAAGGTGGACCTTTGGATTAATCGATTGGATAATAATTATTGTATTATGATCATAATAATAGTACACCATTTAATTCTGAGCTAAACAACTGCTTAATAGAAATACCGGTAATAATGGTTGCAAGCAAAGAGATATGGGCAAAATACCGTCGTACGTTACCAGTGACAGTAGTATTTCATTAGTATTTCATAATAGCATAAGTACATATTACATACCGTAGTTTCAGATATAGCTTCGCACCCCCATCGATTATTACCAATGCCCTGTACCTTCCCGTAGAAGGTCAGGACAGTTGAAACTTTTCAAAAAAATTTCAAGTCGATTAGGAGACCATTTACAAAGCATTAGGTCTCTTCAGCTTGATACATAGAAAGCTCGAATTGTCCCGACCTTCTACGGAAAGGTGCAGGGCCTTGATTATTACTTCGTACTCGATGACATACCAAATAAATATTTCAATATATTATGTTATTATTTCAATAGTGACGCAGCAAAACTATTTCCGTAACTACCGTACCTAAGTGCTAAGCGCGCATAGTGAACAGCGGATTCAGGGTGTTCTTCTGTGACTCATCGACTCTAAGCTCTTAACTTAGATGCTGTTTATGGTTCAAGAATGGAAAACATTATTTCATTCAAATCCTCAATGCGTGTAGTAGAATATTCCAGCATTGTAAACACAGAGATGAGAATATAATATATTATATTCTCATTTCCGTGCAGTCCATAGAACATTCTGGTCCAGTATTTTATTTTTTATTGTTACTAAATACACACAGCACTACCGTAAAATTGTTCTGGCCAAGTAAGAACACCTGTCATATGTCGGGATTAGAATGAACAGAACCAAAATTAGCATTAAAAATTGCAAAGGCCAGCTGTATATATTTCATATTTCTGGTACCTAAGTCCATGTATTACATGCTTCATAATATGAGAATCTAAAATAAAGACGGCTGGAGGTGCAAGAGTCGATTTTCCTAGTAAAGTATTTAGTAAATGACTATAGTGTAAAAGGCA
>JAQIVE010006259.1:0-11750 GCA_034698285.1 Sminthurinus bimaculatus | reverse complement strand
CGCGTCTCCGTCACATTAACATCCTCCATATTCGCGTATCTCCAGACTTCCATGCTCCATACTCTCCATACCTTGGACTCCTCCATTGGTATTTGGCCACTGGACATTGGAAGCAGAGAGAGAAAAAGGCCTGCATTATTATTATTATCAACATACCGACACATAATGATTGCCATCAAACAGTCCATGACGACGATACGATGCACTGCAACGCACTGCAATGCAATGTATAGAGATCGTCCTCCCTTTTTATTTCTTGTCCACTATCTTGTCCATGGAAAGATGACAAAGATGGGCCGTGACCGTATAATCTATAGTATAATATTATAGTAGTATACGTATTACGTATCCTCGCATTTGATTTTACTGTTTAGGCCGAGTTTTATGGAGGCGGCGGATATCCCTATAAAAAAATGAGGGGACGAACGGAACGGATGACTGACTGACTGACTGAATGGATGGATGGATGGATGGACTGCCCTGGAGAATTTAGATATTGTGTGGCTGGATCGTGCTGCTCCGGCACTTCATGTCCGTCGACTGCTGAACTACACACCAAAACACGGCACATACACACGCATTGAGAGAGAAGCGGAGAGTGGAAAAGCGCGCAATCCCATCTCCTCTGGTTTTTTCTCCCCTCACATGTTCTCTCCTGTCTGCTCATACACTTTCAGTCAGACTTTGTGAGTGGAGCAAGCAGCACGTGCAGTCCGTCTCTCTATTCGTGTGCATTCTTGTACAAGTCAAGTCATTCTGTCAAAATCAAGTGCATTTTCGGAATTTTTAAAATTCAAATCATCAACATCTTTGCATTTTGTGTCAGCAAAAGTGTTGAATAGTTGAAAAAATTGCTCGTCACATTTAACAAAATTTTCGGATGTTGGTGCACAATTTGTCGGATTTTAAGCAGTTAAAATTAACATAACACTTCCGTGTTTGTGAAGGAAACATCAAAGTTACAAAGACAAGTTTTTTAGGGAAGTCAACCAGGAAAATATACATTTTTCACCAACTGCAGATTTACAGATTTGTGAAAAATTTTAACACCTTTAAAAATCCGTACATTGTTCGTTAAAAAAGTGTTTTCTTAATTCTATTGTGTGACAAAAAAAGATTGTAGAAAAAAAGGCGAAGGAAATTGACTGAATCAATTTTATGCGGCGTGGCAAAATAAAAACAAACTTTGATTTCGATTTGCACTATTTGCATTTTCATCTTTCTCGTCGACTCCGTCGTCGTCGTCGTCGTCGTGTTGACAAAGGAAAAGCGGGGAGGATAAAATTTGTGTGAATAATTGAAAAAAAGCAAAAGCTTGTGAGTGGCTCTACATATAATATAATATAAGTATAAGTACATCAAGAGAAAAGTAAAGTAATTTTTTTTTGGAAAATCCCAAACTTTTCAAAGCTTTTGCAAGGCCGAGTAGTACATAGTAGTAAAAACTTGCGAAAAAGCAAAAAGTCAGGAAGAGGGTAGTCTGTCTGTAGTCTATGCGTGTGTGTATGTTGTGGTGAAGTATAAAATCAAGTGACGGTCTCCTTGGCTCGGCTGTCTTTCCATCTTCTTCCGTTCCTCAGCCGTTCTTCCCGGTTTGACTCTCCTGTTTTTGTGTCTATGTGTGTGGAAAACCAAAATCCAAACCCAAAACCAAACGGAGGAACAGAGTACATTTTTTAGTTAAAAATTTTCAAAGTTTCTTTCCATCCATTCATTCAACCATCCAGCCATCCAGTTTTTTGCTTGCCAAAAAACTCTTGGAAAAAAGGGAAAAATCCCAGCGACAATCTGCAGCCCTGCATATAAATACATACATTATACAGACATATATACATAGAAATGTAACTGTGACTGTGCATAATATAATACTTACACTTACATAAATAAAAGGAAAAAAAGCGGGAGTTGAAGTGAAGGAAAACTGTTGGTTTTTTCTGGCTTTTCCGGGTTTCTTATTCCTGGTCCTCTTCCTCGTCGTCGTCGTCGTCCTTGTCGTGTGTAAGGGAAAGATGGGCTTGTGAATCTGTCAGTTACACGTTACTCTCCCACAGCCAAGTCAAAAAAGAGGATAATAAAAGAAAAGTGAAAGAAAGCCACCCACATTTTTGCAAGTTGCCACACAAAGCAGCCAAAGATTCACAAGTTGAGGTTCCAGTCCCAACTAAACCGAACCAAACCAAACATCCACGCTGCCTGCCAACTCTCTTTCTCTTCAAAAAGTAACAGAATAGAAGAGCAACTTTGCAACTCTATCCATCCATCCATCCATTTGCCATTTGTGCACAAATTCCTGGGCCACATTCAAATTTCCAAAATTCTCCAAATACTTGCAGAAAAAATTCCAAGAAAAGTATTTACTTGTTTTATATCTACGAGTTTCCGACTTTTTCTCTCCGACTTTTTGAAATTTAGTGAAAAAACCTCTGGAAAACGTCTAATTCCACGGAATTTACGACACTTTTATATACCTTTTGGATTTGCCTGTAGCGAAAGATTTCCCAATTATTCCAAAAAATATTTGTGAGCCCCCCGAAAAAGTTGAGACAAGAAAGCAAAAGAGTTTTTTCCGTATTTTTTCGTCATATTTATTTACCTTCTGTTTCAGCAGGATTGTGTCATCTTACACTATAATATAATAATAATAATAATAATATAAAGTTAATTTTGTGTGCGAGTGTGTGTGGTCCATGTATTTTAGTTAATATTAAATCTGTATGTCTATATCTGTATTAGTCTACGGTTGAAACAAAGTGAAACTTGCTTCTTGGAAATTAAAATTGTGTCCACGAGAAAGATTGTGTGTGATATTGCCGAAATTGTGTGGAAATACAAATACAAATAGCCGAGTTCATACATTTTAAATCAAGTCAACAAAACAAATCCAGATATTATTAAAAATTGCACAATTTTCATTTCCCCGAAAAAAGTGAAAAAGTTTACATTAGTTTGCTGTGTATGTATTATGTATTTATGTAATAAGTATAATAAGTAAGTAAGTACCACATGTGAATTTTAGTGAAAGGATTATATACTTGGAAATTGTGAAAAAGTAAAACCCTTTTCAACATTAAATTCTTTAGAACAGTGTTCAACACTACACATACTATATAAAAAAGTGAGCAGCCATATATTGGATCATCTTGCGAAATTCGGAAATTCTAGTCGGCACGCAATTAACGTAAGAAATATGAAACTAAAAAGCTATGAAATAACACAGAAATGTTTCAATTTACTATACAAAAGAAACGGTGTATTAGTGAAAGCGGAAAGAGAAGAAGTCGGCGGATGTAATTCGATAGTTTGTGAGCAAATATTTATACATACACAATACACAACAATTGTGCAAATAGATTCCTCTACAAACACAAGTGCATATTTGTACCTATTTGCAGAAAGTGTGTAGAAAATGTTGAAACTGAAGAGAGAGTCGAAAGTGTTTGCAAATTGCAGAGGCGATATTTTAAATCATTAATTAAGTGCGGGCGTTTGTTTGAGTTTGAATTTGAGGCTGTTGCCCCATCCCCCCATTTTAGTCTTTAGTCTGCATAATTATTTGCAACTTGCCTCCATTTCTTTGTCTATACACACACAAAAACACAGAAGACTCTTTCCATTTGTTTTGTTTTTATTTGTGTTTCTCTCTGCCTGTGTGCATAGTATTTGTTATTTGTATGTCTTGAATTGTGGGTCGACAATGAGAAAAGAGAACGAGCGAGCTGCTCCAGCGATTAATGCGAACATTGAGCTGAAAGCTAATGGTCTGCATCTGGAGTCTCAATTCTCAATTCCAGATGAAGACTTTACATTTTGCCTTTGTTGCTTTTCTTTGCTTTGCTCTGCTTTGCTCAGCGCTTCTACTTTTACTTATACACCCGACGAAAGATATTCCAAACTGTTTAAATACTATCTATACATTATACACACACACAATAAGCAAAAGCAAGGGAAAACCAAAGCAAAGCAAAGCAGGGAATCCAGAAAGAAAGTTGCGAAAGATTTATGCAAGTAATTTGCAAGGCTAAGCAAATAGGCATTTCCATTTCTTCTCCCGTTTAATTCGGGCTGGAGAACAGAACAGAACACGAGTCGAGCCCCCCCATTTGTGTGTGTTTGTTTGTAGGTACTTTGGCACTTGACACATATCTGCAATTTGCAAAGATCTTCCTTTTCTTCCTATTCTGCTCCTTTCCTAACTAATCCCAAATACGGTTTGAGAAAGCCAAATTCAAAATCCATAATACAGCTCAGCGATTACAGTTCAGCTCTCAAGCTTATGCACATTTATTTATTTATATCTTTTGCTTACACAATGTTCAATGTACAATGTACACATTCAAAATTCAAAATGTTGGATTACATACATACAGTCTAATGGAATAATCGGGCCCAGTTTAATCACCGACTTTTCCGAATAATAATTAGGGGACAAGATTTATCAGAATTTTCTCGACATTTTCTCCAGTGTCATAAAGAGAGTCTACAGCTAAAATATGTATATATGTATGAACTATGAATGAATGTATGTAGTTATGATTAAATGAGTCATTTTTGTATTATTTATCTACAGGCAAAGCTGATCTGAGTCATCATCCGATTGGAAAACAGAGGGAAATATTACTGCTAATTGAATTGCCGTGAATTGAACTGTCAGTTGCAGAGCCGGCAATTTGCAAAAATCAACCATGTTCCAGTTTCGAGTCCGGATTTTGGCGGTATTCGCCTCAGCCTGGATCCTCTGGCACTACGGAGCAGGTTTGTGTCCACTCATATCCATTCTTTATTTTTCTCAATTCATACGTATGTATGTAATCCTCCATCAATAATCAATAAGTATTACTTGTTAGGCTCATTATCATTCTCCTGACAAGTGTAATACTTAATTAGTCAGACTTTTTGCATACACACGTATATATACACACGTATTTATCATCCTCTATATTAGTGTGGTGATGAGATTGGAATTATTAATCAGCCTAATCCCCATTTTCCCATTAGAACAATTTGCAATTATGCAATTAGCATAAAAATTTGTCTCGTATCTATAATATTACTTATTACGTGCGTGCAGTTTAAAGTTTTAAAATTACAATTTCAAAACTAAATATATTTTGGCGTTAATGATGATGATTATTATGGTTGAAAATATGGGAATTAACCACCGTGGTCACTATTTTGGCCTGGAATTTAGCATTTAAGCGACATTTATCAGGGATGTGGTCAAGTTATAAAATACATGTATATAGGTATAATAAATAATAAATACAATAGTAATATCAAGTATTAGGCTGTATATTGTACATTTTGTACATACAGTGATAAGTGTGCTGAATTGGCGGCCGACCTCTGGTTTGGTTGGTCCGCATACGAAATTAATGAGTGATTCCCATGTTAAATTTCCTGGTCTGATCAAAAGAGAGAGAGAGTAGTTTCCGAGAGTATTGCAGTTTTTCTCTTGGTTTTTGGCTTGGCTTTGACTTTGGCGACATCCGTCCCTAATTGACTTTTATTAAGTATCGCCGACGACTCCTCCTGATGCTACCTTCACAATTCTCTGCTCTCTACTCCTCTCCATTCCACTTCACTTTACTTCATTTGGCTTTTGGGCTTGTGCCCTTTTCTCTATTATAAGAGAGAGGACCTTATGTAGGTATAATATACATACACAGACTGTATGAAAATGATAATACACAATGTGTATGGATGGAATTAGAGGAGGAATAAATGCTCCTGGTCCAATATATTCAATTACTAGTCCATTATTCGAAAAAAGTACAACTAGATACATAGTTTGTGTAATAGAGTAATAGAGATATTCATTTGTGTATAATATAATATAATATTATTATGTGAATGGATTTGGATTGGGGTACAACATACAAGGTACAAGTCCATGTAAAACCATACATACACACATTATACATACAGAATGGATACCATTTACCCATTTACACAAAAGTACTGACACACACACACACACACACACACACACACACACACACACATATGTAAAAACTTACCACGGACACTGCTGGAACGGCTGGAACGGAATGGCTCTGGAGAAGAACCAGAAAAAGAAGAAGAAGAGAATTCAATGTGTATGTGAATGTGTATGTGATGGCTTTATGCATAAAACATGGGCTTTTGACTCGGGCTTTTTGGCCTCACCTCAACTCCATACAGTTCATATGCATACATACATGTACATGTACAAAACTTGAACTGCAAAGAAGGGAAAAAGGGAAACAGCGTTTCGGTCGATTGGAGAAGCACACACAAAAACTATTATTATTATTATTATTATTAGGATGAACATGAAGTGAACTCGACTTACATAATAATAATAATAATATCCAGGATATTATTATTATATATTTCTATGATTATTATTGTTATGAGGACAACGATGAATGAACTCGGAGCTGGAAGAAAAAATGTAGACCATCTGCATATTGTATTACGAATCTATACGAATTACGAATATTTTTAATAATGTCCGTATTAAATAGAAAAGAAGAAAGAATTTGTAACCTATTGGGCCTTTCTGTCCCATTTTTTCAAGTACATACAGGGCAGAGTGCAGACCATATCGCTGCGACTCTCTCTCTCTTTGCATCATCAAACTAAATATTCGGGAGGAAAAATGTTGCTCACTTGCATTTCCCTGCCGTATACATAAAAATATCTACGCATTTCACACAAATGCATGTATAAATATTATGTAAGTAAGTACGGCGTACGGCGTGTATTTAGGTTCAGAGATGAAGAAGGACTTGAGGACTGAGAATTGAGAATGAGAGAATGAGAGAGCATCAGCTCAATAGTCACTTTTTAGTTGGTTCATTCTCGGGGAAAGGAAACTAACTCAGAGTAACTATATGCAAGTAGTAGAAACTTTTGTAACTATATACATACATGGGCCATGGAAATTTTGAGCAGAGAGTGACTTGACTTTGACTTTTACTTTTATACTCTCTGACTTTGACTTTGGATTCAAATTCGACACTCAACTCCAGCTCAAGTTGGCTCTTCTTTTTACCTATACGACTTTATATTATGCATGTACATTGTACATACATCTGTATAAAATGTTCCATCTTTGGAAAAAGGGAGAGAATGGGGAACATTGTGCATAGATAAATTGAGCCCCTCTCTCTTTCTCTCTCTCTCTCTTCGTTCCTTTTGACTGTGCCCTTGCTCCGGATCGATTCTTGTCACTGTCTATCTTGTCTTATGAAGTGTTGTCTATCTCTCCATTCTTTTCTATACTCTCTCTCTCTCTCTGGTTCTCTTTCTGGTTCTCTTGTCTCCTCATTCCATTTAGTATTTGTTCAGTGGCGCTTCCCCTCATTCTTCTCGTCTTCTTCTTTCCAGCCTTATTCTTCGTTTTCATTGTAAATTTGGGACGACACGACTCACTCTTTCTCTTCTTCCATCTCTTTGGCTCTGGCACACACAAAAATACACAGAGAATTACAGCCAACTAGGTATGATAACCATGAAAAAGATATCTATAGCACTCTATGTATATGTACATTATATTTATACAAGATGAACACTTTGAAACGTATTTATCTTTCCATTTCCCCTCCTGTTCCTCCTTTTCTTGACGGAAGTATTGACTCAAAATTATCCCGGCTATCTTCTCTCTCTCTTTGCACACACGTTTTAACTGTGTATACTTTCCATTACAAAACGCACTATTATTACTATATTATACATAGAGTATAGGAATAGGAATTAGACGGGTGTGAATGAATATTCATCCGATTTTCCTTATTTACCCCGAATATTTTGTATGTACAGGGAGAGAATTGAAAGAATGTGAGTATACCTAGATAGAGAGCCCGCGTCAAAATGTAGAAAAAGAATGTGAGGGCGATAGAAGACAAGATAACGGGGGGGGATAGGGGGAGAGGAAGTGCGTAAACCCGTAAATAATATCTGCAGGAGGTGGAGGAGTAGGAGGACGAAAAACCGACAGTCCAAAAGTACCCGAGCCGAAACCGCCCAAATTCCGCACAATGGACAAAAACAAAAGCGCAAGAGGAAATGGATGAAATGGTTTAAAGTTTCAGCAGGAGAGCCCCAGAAAACTGTGTGTGTGCATAAAATATGTGGAGTTGGAGTTGAGGCAGCCGAGTTCTCTTCCTACTTTTCCTTCTTCAGTCTTGGGTCCCAAATCACAAGGCTGTCTTCTACTACTTTTCTCATGGAAAACCGCGTAAATTCTGGATAAAGCTCTACATTCTACATACGCACATACTTTATATTATGTAATAGTTCCAGTCACTTGAAAACGTCGGCCGTCTCTGTCTCTGTCTCTGTGTGTGAGCCTAGTCGAGCTGGAGTCCAGCAAAAAAACGGGACTGCATGTCTGTGTGTCTGTATGTGTGTAGATTCTGGGTTGTGCGATTCACGCCATACATACGTATAAATAGTCGTGCACTGGAGCGTGAATTTAAATGCGAATGCAAAAGTACACTCACATTGCTTGCAGTGTGTGTGTGTATGTGTGTACGAGTAAACTGTAAGCCAGACAATACATTTTTGCCGGGTTGTGTGTGCTGAAACTGCTCGAGAATTTTGTGGATCGGGATTTTTTGGACTTGGACTTGAATGTGGATGCACCATCCAATTTTATAGGGAAAAACCATACACAAAGTGTACATACACACGTATAAGATTCCAGACCTTGGATTGCAGTGTGTGTGCATTGAATTCCAGGGTGAATTCCATCCCGACTTGACACAATGTTCGATGGTGGGTTTTAGGATGGAGGAGGAATAAAAAAGAATACTACCCGGGGTTTACTCTCCTCTCTTCTACCCGCTTTAGCCGGCTAAAAGATCTTGGGGATTGTGTGAACACAAGCACACAACAAACACATTTCCCTCCGTTTTGTGTGTGTGTGCATCTGTGTCTGCTTGTGTTTTGAGTTTGCCTTGAGAGTTGGATTCGAATTTGAGGTGCAGGGAGGTGAAAACAAGGTACAAACTAGGCAGATACTTTCCAGCATAGGTTTCTATATGCAGTTTATTCTCGATATTTGTAGTCGTCCTTTCTGCAAGTAGGGATGGGAATAGTGAAAGTGGCAGAGTTCCAATCCACTCTAATATTGATCATCAACCTGTGTCTGTCTGTATTCCGTACTCCGTATTTCCAGTCCCGGATTTGCATCTGCACTTATGTAACCCAACCACACACTCCTACTCCGACTCTTGTTTGTTTGTACATTTATTTATTTATTTGTGTGTGATTTACCTATTCAAACGATTCACGGGATTGTTTGTGTGGTGAAAATGGTTCTAAACATAAAGAGAGAAAGAGAGAGTGAAGGCCGAAGCCTGGAGCTAATATTAAATTCATTTCCGGAAAACTCTCTTTCTCCTCCAGTCAAATCCCCATGGCACAAAATGTACGTTGTGCATCCAGCCCAACGGCAAGTTTTACTTTTACTTTCACTCTCTTTCTCTCGAACTTTTTCTCCCTCATTTAAGCCTCTCTTTGAATTTGACATCATCTAATTCAAAGTGCATGTATTGTATGTATATTGTATATTTAGTGGCCTGGGATTCCACTACATACATACATATATACACATGCATTAAAATATGCAGTTTCTACACTCGGGAGAAGAAATTGGGGAATTTTTGAGCTGTGTAACAATTTGCTTTGCTGTATCTACATTGTATAGATTTAGAATTTAGTTGAAAAGATACGCAATACTTACTTCATAATGTGCAAGCACGTCCCAGTTTGAGAAGCAGTTAAAATTCTGGGGCAAAAAATCAAAGTAATTTAAGTTGACACAATTGTGTGAAATACGGAGCCATTACTCCTCTTAATGTACGTGCTCGAAGCATCTCGACTTGAGACGATGCTCCTCTCCATCCGTCCTTGAATTTCCCACTTTTTTAAAATTTTACCTCTTTTCCAACTCAAACGTGGAGTCGGTCGTCGTTGGCTTTAGTCGCGTCCGCATGATTTTTTTCCTCGGGAATTTTTATGACACCCTCACACATATAAAAGTACGCGCACGTTATTATATTATATGTGAAAACTGTATGATACTCTCGTCTCCAACAAGCAGAGCATTACATAATAAATTAAAAATTCCATTCTCCACGCTCGCACGCACCATAACATACCAAATTCATATCAAAAACCAAACCAAAAGCCATTGAATGTATAAAATGGGGAATAATAATACAACATAACATACACGGGTTAAAAACTTGTGGCCCATTATCAGTGACAACCATAACTGTGGCACATTACACATGTATTTGAGTCAACACAACCTTCTCGAGAGTGTGGCTGTTTTGAGGTGACGAAAGGAGTGGACTTTCCATGAAAACCAAAAGATTTCCATATAAAACAACATATATTAGCTGGATAGCAAAACGAGGTGCGTTTGACTCGAGTCGAGTTGAGTGGAGTTGAGTTGAGCAAGCGTGAAGGATTTCTTCATCTTCATCTTGATCTGCATCTCGACCCGGTTCTCTTCTCATTCCCTTATTTTCCCTGTTCACACGCAGCAATTGAATTGAATGGAATTGAATTTCCACCCTTTACACCTTTTATCCCGTTAAAAGTACACGTATGTACATCGAAGAGGAGCAGACACAAATGTTTGTGGTTTGCCCATAATAAAATTGATATGTCGTGCAGGCGGGCGGGCGGGCGTTATTTCTGGCTGGCTCGGCAGCCGCCGCCGCATAATATGCATGTAAATTTAGTCAGCCAAAAGCCAGGCTTGTATTTTACATATTATACATATTGTGTATAATAAAAGTTAATAAAGCGCCCGGGCTAAATACGCACAAAATATGGACGATGGAGAAGAAGAATAAAGCACACGCCATGCCACACACACACACACACATTTGCTCTGCCTCAAAATATATCTCGAATATTCTCTTACACGCCAAGGAATGCAAGCCAAGAATTTTGTGTAGAATTACACCTTTTCCTTTATAAATCTTGCGCTGGTTGGTCCTGGAGAGAGAGAGAGAAAGAGAGAGAGGAGCGCAATTCATACTGCGGCCCTCTTTATCGCATCTTCTTCCTGCGGAGAAAAGTAAAAGCAAAAGCAAGCATCTACAAATGCCTGGAATTTTACCCGTTCTCTCGGCCCTACTAAATTGCCACATGCTTTTTTTAATAATTAAAAATGCGCCCCTGGTCCCCCAACGAGCATAACACTGCTGCTGCTGCTGCTGCAGTATACTTACTTACTTACTTGGAAACAGAATACACAATATGGAGAGCGTGTGTACATTGTACATGATGTAGTTCATTGGGTTACTGGAGAAAAGGCAAGAGAATAAGAATAAGAGGGAGCAGGCCCATTCTCCACTGCTGGAGAATGATTATTTATGGATGAATCCCGGACAAAGACAAAGACAACCGAGGATCGTAGATACATACATCCGGACACGAGCCGACGTATACTTACATACATACATATATGAATCCGGGCAAAACACAATTTAAATTTAAATTGCTCGTCTTGGCATGACGGACGGAAAAACCTCCGTCTTGTTTTACTTGCCGAGTTTTGACATTTCATTTGTTTGAATCTGGATTTGCATCCCGAGTCTCTTCTTTTCTTTTCTGTTCTGTTCTACCTGCCATTGCCCCACTTGTCTTGTCTCTTTTGTCTCTGCATGTTCTTGGAATTTTCAGCGATAATTTTCTTCCTCCTCCGCAAGACAATTATAATAATAATGATAATAAGGGAAGATCGG
>JAQIVE010006258.1:0-11750 GCA_034698285.1 Sminthurinus bimaculatus | reverse complement strand
GTACTATGGACATGAAGTTTCATGGACTTTTGTAGCTATTCTGAGCCTTTTACGTCGAAGCGTTTTTTAAATTTTCCCCTTCAACTGTCAGTCATACCTCTTAATGTACAAAATAGTAGTAGACCGCACTCTGTATTATTGTACTAGCCAATGATTTTAAATCATCCCTCTATGAATCACATATACAGTATACAGTTTTATACTCTTTGGATCCTTCAACAATATTAGAGTTAAAATACTGACCGTCAAGACTAGTTGTTTTGGCGGAGATTTTTAGTTGATATATGTATTTGTTACTGCTACAGTAGTTACGGTGTGTAAAGGTAATTTTTGTTGATAGGTTTCCCTTTGAATACAATTTTTTCTATTTAGACGACACTACCCTAAACAACGTGGATGCAGTGTGCTGTCAAATCGATTCTTTGCCACCCGTCTACTTAGATGCGACCATCACTATAGTACAATTTGATACAGAGGATGTACTGAAGCGTTTCAATTCCGCTGCAAAAGCGAAAATTGATACAAATATCAAGACAACATATACAAACAAGTCACCAACCGCTATTTCCGTGCTCATTAGATCTGACCGCAAGGTAGGCGAAATATTAACAATAGATGCGCTGACATCTCTAGATGACATGGTTAAGGTGAGTGGAGATTCGACACTGGTGATCAGCGGCCTTACCGGTGTTTCTTTTCAAATTGAAAAGGACATTAGAAGTTTAATTAAACAAGCGCACATACACGATTACCCCAAGGGGACCCAAGGCCGCGGCTCAGTGGAGATTATTCGCACGGATGTGTTTCCGGAAACCACGCTTACAATTGAAGCCTGTTCCGAATACGTTGTAAAAGCTTATATTGAATCTACCATGAACTGTACACTAAATTATGACCTTTACTTGAACGTTGTGGACTACAGAGGATTAGCTTTACAGGCCGCGGTGGCACAACGATTATCTAAAAAAGGACTCAAAGACGTTGTACTTCAGTCAGATGGACGGACGGTGGTTGTGAAGACGCAAGGAAAGATGCTTTTGACTGCCAATATTTTAATTCCAGAGATTATCGAACGGAAATCAGTTTGCACTTAATAACACGTAATTTGGTAACTACTTCAAGTAGATACCAAAACCCCACGGCGGAAAAGGAATGTCCTTTTATGCTTGTTTGAACATTTTAAATAAATTTACGTTTATCAGCTAATTAATTGCTGAAAGCAATAGGCACCTATCTCTAATTTATTACCATAGTAACTTAATGCCAACTATACGAATGCTCAACGCCAAGTTACGAGCTACCTTTCCCCGGAGAATCAGTTGCTGACATAAAATATTGGTAAAAAATTTCGTTCGAGACTCTAAGTGTACCACCAGGTAGAGCAACCGAGTTTAGTTAACAATCAATCTAAGATGCTTAGAATTTACAGTAGCTCGTAAAAGATTAAATACGGTGGGAAAAACGTTCTTACTCTCGTTTAGTAGGTGCTACTAAAGTGAACAATGGCCGATTTAGCCGGAATGCCCAAGAGGCCTCATTTATAGGACCATGTTTTGATCTCGTGCACAAAAAAGTTTCACGTTAGAGCTAGTGGGTTGAAGTTTTTGAAGGCCCTGGATAAGTCTGCCCAGCAAGCGCCATCCAATTTCGTTGAGTGGTTTGGCCATGGTAGGCTGATAGCTTAAAAACGAGGTTGGGTCCAAGCTAAGAATTTTTAAGGAATGGACTTTGTCCTAAAAATAATAAAACCGAAAATACCCGAATTAACCCATGAAAACCCAGGAGTTTTTTATGGTTTTAATACGGACTTATTTGCATTGGGCATTCAACAGCCTATGCTGTGAAGGGCATCAAAATCCCTTCACAGACTGATTTTTGGTCGGTTTTTTAAATTTCGGATTTTGGGACTTTGCTATGAGACTTACCGTCACAGAAGGCGAAAAGCGGCAGGGGATGCGAAAAGCGGCGCTTTCAGGAAAACGTTTTAATAGTAGTTATTTTTAAATGCGATGATGAAAATGGTTAGATTTTAGCATTTATGATATTATTAAACCTTTGGGCAAATATTGAAGCCATAACGACACAAAATGGCGCGGGATTTCCCAAATTTGATACGAAAAGGAGAGGAAATCTTTGATTTTTAATTGCTCAAAACTTTAATTTGGTACATTATGGTCAACTAATCGTACAAAGTCAAGGATCGACTAAATTGTCAATTGAGTATCGGTAAACAAGTGGGTAAGTTAAAATTTTGATGTACTTTTACTTATAATACCTACTTAATTTCGTATTTATTTTTAAAAAGTCAGATTTGCATGAAATGCAGGGCGAAAAGCGGCATTTAGACTTTTTTGTATAGAATGAAACCATACAATTTTAAATTACTTTATGACTACGGAGTCGAAGGTAAACAATAAACATAAACTAAAAAAAGAGATATTTTGTTTCATTTAAATTTGTACATCATGGTGTCTAAGTACAAAAGAAAGTTAGGGTCACGAATATACCGCGATTTCGATGATGCTTCTCTTGCTCCAGCCATCACAAATTTGTGCTCACAAGTAAAACACTGGCTTTGAAATTTATCTGTTTAATGTCTATAACTTTAAAATAAAGTTCGTTTTTTTTCCGTCTTTTAATTACATTCCCAATAAGCAGACAACATGTGATTTAGTCCTGCTGAGGTAAAAATCTGCATAAGATCAATATTTGCCTTACATTTACTGCTTGGAAAGGAAAAATCTCAAAGTGCCGTTTTTCGCCTCCTCATGAGACCGAAAAGTGGCACTTTTTATTTCTACAAAAACACAGTGTAGGTAAATTATATTTTTTTTCGAGGCTGGCATATTGGACATGAAAGTGCACAAATCGAAGATATTATTAAGTACTTCATTTGTTTAAATCCATCAACTAGAGCAGAAATGCTGTTAATGCTGGAAGTTAGAGAAGAGTCAGTAAAAAGTGCCGCTTTTCGCCTTGTATGACGGTACATTGGTATCTCATAACTCATAAGTAAGTCCCAAAATCCAAAATAAATAAATAATAAAAGCTTGATCCGTCATCGATTTTACTTTATTTTCAAAATGTGCACCAAAACGCCATTTTTTATCGGTTGAAACAGCATGTTCGCAAATTTTGCTACATATTACATTTTCTACACTAGTTTTGAGGTAAAAACAGTATTTTCAGGGTCGTTTTTGCAGTCCGCGTTTAAAAATTGTTTTTCAAACCGTCTCCTCCCCTCCTTGAGCCACTTCATCCTCTTGTCACAAATCAGGGGATTCTTGTCCATATTCAACACATTTTTCTGGTCGTTGAGCAAAAACTGTTTCCACCGACCTTCACTCATCGTGTTAAACTTGTTGTCCAACAGGGAAATGTAGGTATTCCTTAGTTGATTTATTCCACTTTTTATGTTCCAAACAGTCTCGTTCAAAGAATTTTCGAATAGGAAGATATACAGTTGATTGTCGTTATTTCTGGCCTTCGGAAAAACTAGAGCATCTTCCCCGATTTCTTCAAGCCCGTTGTAACGCAGGTCCAGTTGGGTCAACCGTGGAGAAATCTTGCTTAATACTCCGCGATCCAGTTTCCGGATTTTATTGGCATACAAATTGAGAATTTCCAAATTGGAAAATCTGTTCACTATTGAGGGCACCTTGGTCAGTCCCATTTTTGCTAGATCAAGTTTCTTCAACGTGGGTTTTGAAACTTGATTCAACGCTTTTTCCAATTCTCCATCAGTTATTTGTGGAATGTTCCCTATACACAAACTCTTTACCACAATCTCCTTAGACAGTTGTGGGATACTGTCGGCAAAGGTTAGTTGCTTAAAGAGTACCTTGGGTGAGTATTGAAGATTTAGTGTCGCCAAGGATTTCTTCATGTCGCTAAACCGGGCGATATCTATGGTGAGTTCTTCCGTGTCCGTGAGGTTGTTGGCTTTCCGCACCTCCTTAAACGTCGTGTCGATTTGGGCTTGAGTTTTAACGGAGAAATTAAAGAAGAGACTGATCTGCCAAACTGGCTCGCTGGAAGAATCCATATCGGGGTAGCCCCAGCGCACCGTGCACTCTACGGGGGCGATTGAGGCTGGCGGTGGGCATTTAAATCGGTCCTCGTCACTTTTAATGGCCCCAAAATTTGTAGAAAGAATAATCGCCAAAGTGTACAGAAATGCTTTGGAGTAAAACATTTTTGTTCTACAAGGAAATGAATTTAAATTTTATATGTTCCCTTAAAGTCGTTTTATCAA
This sequence comes from Sminthurinus bimaculatus, assembly GCA_034698285.1. Lineage (NCBI taxonomy): Eukaryota > Metazoa > Arthropoda > Collembola > Symphypleona > Katiannidae > Sminthurinus > Sminthurinus bimaculatus. The sequence continues at coordinate 7,495 of JAQIVE010006258.1, read as the reverse complement.
GCACAATGATTGCCCTGCGTTTTTGTGTCATAAAATGTAAACTGACTTGTGAAAACGGATGTTTGCACTTTTGTGGTTTTTGGTAAAATGGCAGCTTGTGTAAATGTAAGTATGCATGGAAAAATTGAGTTTTTCTGGTCATAATTCAAAATTAATGTGTTTTTTTTCACCACATTTGTCGTGATGTTTTTTATTTTTTACTGCTATGAACTTTTTTTGTTGACTTATTATACTAAGGGGTGGGTTTTTATCAAGCAAAATTCATGAAGTAAAATAATATTAGAATTTTCAAAAACATCCCCTTAGAAAAAAAAATATCAAATCTCATAAAAATTTCATAAAGATTTGACAAAGGGTTTAAAAAAATATTTAAAAAAAGGTTTAAAAAATTTTGATGACATTTTCGTGATATTTTCACCAAAGAACTTTGACAAAAAACGTGTAAAAATTTGTTGAAATATTTTGGCAAGATTTTTTCTCAGGGTGGTTTATTTCAAAGTTTATTAGTTTAAATAAGTACGTGTTATTATTTATTATTTTGTTTAATTTCTTTACAAGAACATATTGAAATTACAATTATTTTAAAAAAACCCATAAATTTAAATAGTTTATCTGTTTACGGTCTAAAATGGCTGCAAAATCTCACTTCTTGGACTTCTTTCCCCCGTGCATTCTCTTGACATGTCTGCTCATTTGGCCGAAAGCTTTTGACTTGTATTCGCAGCTTTGACAGTGATACGGCGTTTCGCCGGTATGAATCCGAGTATGGACAACCATGCTTGTTGTATTTTTGCTCGCATACGGACAGAGAGAGCACTTGTAGGGCTTCTCTCCCCGATGAGTCCTTTCATGATTCGTCAAGGCCTCGCTTCTCTTTGTTTTGAAATTACAATTTGCAAAGGAGCAAGCAAAAGGCTGATTATCCGAATGAATTTTTATGTGCTGCGTCAAAAGTGACTGAGATTTACCGGAATACGCACATCCTGCTTGTGGGCATTTAAAAGGTTTCTCCGTTGAATGAACATGTTGGTAGTGAATCTTGACGCTTCGCTGTCGTTTAGCTCGATAGGGGCAGAGGTCACAAGAAAATTCCCGGACGTCCGAGTGTCTCTTCAAATGTTCCGTGAGATTTGATTTCACTCCAGTTTTGAAGGGACAAATGGTACACTTGAATTTTAACAAGGTCTCGTCGCCCTTGTTGTGGACAAGTTGGTGGGTTTTTAAGGTACCCGATATAGAAAATGCAGCTTCACAACCTGGATGTTGGCACTTAAACGGCTTCTCTCGCGTGTGGACACGAATATGCGCTTCCAGACGTTGCTCGAGGCTCGTTTTGTAGTCGCAAAAATTGCATTGGAATTTCAAGTTGGCTGAATTTGAGGACGAAGAAAAGCCGACTTTCTGCTTTTTTCTCTGGTCTGTGAATTCTGGTTCTGATACTGACCTTTGTCTCTTTTTCGTGTCCATGATTTTAGTGTTTGAAAATAAAATTTGTGAACTGAACTTACAACGTGGAAATATTTTTTGGTTGCTTTTCGTGGCAATTTGAATGTTGAAAAAGCAATGAATGGAAAGTCCTTAGAGTTGTATTCTTCTGACAGCTAGGTGAGAGAGTGGCGAGAACGACGACGATGGCGTAGAACTTAATTTAGAAAGGGTTTTTATCACCTTGAAAAGGGCATCTTAAAACTTCATTAAGCTTCTTAAGCGTTAGAATGTATTTTTTAGATCGCCAAGTCCAGCTTATTCACGTGTCAAGAGTTAAAATGTGACCCTGGCGCATTGTTCCTTTTTACCCATAAAAAGAACCCCAGAATATTGTGCCTTATTAGTTTAGATGCAGAGGTTTGGATTACTGATACAAAAATTTACCTGAGGATTACGATTATTGGATTCCATCCTTATTATATTGCATTTTTGCAGCAGGAAGTAAATTGAGATATTTTTTACCAAAAAAAGTCTTCATAAAAATTCTAATGTTAAAATGTCAAATTAAAATGTATAAAATTTCAGGAAAATTTTTAATTTTTATAAGTACAGGGCTCGTTTCGTTTTTTCTGAAATATGAATGCAAAATAAGTGCTTGAAAGTGGAAAATTACAGAAAAAATCCAAAAATTGTTGCTTTCATTATATGTATTTCATGTTTCCAGAAATTATGAATCGCAAAGTCTGGGGAAATGAGAGTTTAGGAGAAAGTTTGAGGAAACACGCAAAGGCGGTGCAAATTTCAGGAGTTCCAGCCTAAACTTTGCCCATTTTTCCGCCACAGTAAATATACGTATAGATAATTTAGGGTTTTTTACACTAATTTCGTTTTCACAAAGATTTTCCCCAGACACGAATTGATGTCTTACGATCATTAAGTTTGGTCATGGAAACTACACAATATGCAGATTGCAGATGCATGCATTTTTAATGCTTAGTGTCGTTACGCTCCCTAGTTTTTGCCAGAATTTAATCCTTGAGTCAAAAACTTTGCAAAAAAACAATATTTAAGAAAATTTGAGAGCTCTTTACACTATACAGAGACAACTCTACCAGCTCTGGAGCAATTTCCCCGGAATTATTTTGAATTTTGTGTTTTTGATACATACCTACCGGCAAAATAAATTCATACAAATTGTTAAGGTTTTAAGATGCCGTTCTTTTATTCCCGTTTCAAAAACAATTGTAGCATTTGCCCCTTTCGTCTTATCCTTTTTACAGTGACCTTTGTAATTGGGCTAAAAACGGGCGAAAGTTTGATCAACACATCGAAGAATCTGAGGCAGGTCGCGCAACTAAATCAGCAAGTGCACCTATCAAGTTTGGTTGGAGGGATTGCCGATATCTCGGCAATCTCCAACCCATTTTTGGGGTCAGAGGTCACGAGATCAGGCCCTCAGTCACTCCAGGAAAACTGCTGGGCTAGAATTTATGTCGAGTACAACGATCAAAAGAGCACGGCCTATAGCAACCACCAAGTCCTAACGGCCTTACTGCTCCCAAAATTTAGGGGTCACGAAACTCCCCCTCAGTTTATCATGCCCATCGTCATAATGAAAAATGGGTATTATTCGCGGTCTGGGACAGAATCAACCCTTCGCCCCCATTCACTGTTTGATGGACCCAAGTTTCGGTTGTGCTATGTCAACATTGCCGTTCGTCCTCCAGCCCCCGCACCCTGGGATTTGCGGAGGGTAACCGGGGTATTTTTCACCCCCGAGGTCATCCGCAGACCTCAAAATCCCGCGCCCTATTTCGACGAAATCGGACGATTTTCGTCCCAGCTTAACATTTTTCTCTACATTTCTACAGAAGGAGGAGACGAAAAGCAGGAAGACCAAAAATGGTGCCAAGCATTAAACCAAAATCGGGACCTTACAGAATTTAGGCGCGTCGCCAAACCAATTTATTTTTTACACTTTATTCAAGCTGCGCAATCGCAGGGCACCGAGAGATCACAGGCCTTGAAAATGGACCGTGTTAGGGCCCACGGTTGGTACCTCTGTCTTCGATGTTATGTTCAACCGCTCAACGTTGAGTTTACATGCGAATCTCCTAAAGGTGAAAACTCCCTGATCAAGTGTTACCAAAAAATGACGGAGACCTACCGTAAAACTGTTGGAGCCCTAATACGAGACCTGCAGATCCCTGTGTATCTTGGGCTTGAAACGCAGAGTTTTCGCGCGACGTTTATCGGACGACGGAAGGAAATTAACAAAGGTTTATCTGTTGACCCGCGCCCTAGGTCACCATCAAAATCAAAGTCACCTAAAAACGTTGACCTTTTACCGGTGACCTTAGATGAAGCTGTTAAGCATCTTCTCCTGGCACCCTTAAATGTTACACCGTCGGAGGTTGGCACGTCAAGCAACGTGCCCTGTCTTGCACGCTACCTAACCCTCAAACCTCAGGAGAGACGGCATTACAAGGGCTCCGAAGTCTTCATACCCGTGGGAGAAACCCGATTTCGATTCGTAACAGCAGACAGCGTCCGACAAATCAAGACCACCCTGGAGCTCTACACGACCCCATTTCAACCCTCCCTGTGGGTCACTCTCGGCATTGCAATGGCCCTTTTCTCCATTTTCACCACCCTCTGCTTCATTTACCTTGAAAACATAGCCAGAGGTCGCAAAATGAAAAATGGCGATTTTGGCGTGGTAAAAAGTTCAAAACTTTTTTTCCTTATAATGGAATGGCTGTTCCGAATTTTAATCGAGCAGCAAAATGAAATTGCAGTGGCAGTGGATTCAAAAATCAGCGGTTTTGAAAAGGATGAAGCGACAAAAGCGCGCGCGCAAAAAATGTGGCGCAAATTTTGTAAAATATTTTTGGCCCTTTGGCTGTTTTCTGGGCTAGTTTTGACCAATGGCTACAAGGGCATCGTCAATTCAGAAACCGCTTTGGCCTACCCATTTGAAACCAAATGGAAATACTGCCAACAGTTTGCCCCGGAATTTTTAGCCACAAGGTCAAAGGTCAACGGTAATAAGAATAATGACCCGCTTTTTCAAATTTACTACACAGACTTAAGCCTTGAGTGCGGAGAAGATGAGCAAAAACTGCCGCCCCTGTTTGGATTCAAAATTAGACGGCGAGTTCAATACGCGCCCTGGGCAAAAGGTAACTTTGGACTTGCAAATATGCGCTATTTCTGTCAAACTGTCTGCAAAAAGGACCCCCAAAACTGTCGATTTTTGGGGCCCTGCAAAATTTTCTTAAACATGGCACCCCTCTGGAATCGAACAAATGTTGGATGTACTCAAGAATTAAGACACATTTTAAAGCTGGAGAAAACAGAAGAAAAGGAATCTGATGTAAAATCAAAATTCAAATCAAGGTCAAAGGTCAGGTCATGGAATAGGGTAGACTTTCCAATTGCCGAACCCCAAACGGTCTTTATCACGAAGGACACCGACTTTCCGTTTTACTGGCAGCTCTTTTTAAGGGCCATGAAAACAAATAGTGCCTGGAAATTTTGGCACAACGCAGACGTCCTTGACGACGACTCTTTCAAAGAAATACTTGGCTATGATATACGGCGGTCTTTGGACAAACATCGAGGAGTTTTGATGGAAACGCGGATGCAGATTTTACTTCACAGCGGGATTTACCGGGTTTGGGAGTTTTGGAACAGACTTTGGACATCGCCATTTAGGCGGCGGGAGTTTCTGGTGACCCTGGGCAAAGGTCAACTTAAAGGTCAGTTGGGGGATTTAAAGGAAAATGTGGCGGAGGATGCTCAGGGCAAGTTTCAGCCTCTCTCTTTTACCAACTCGGAAATTCATTTGGTGTTCCAGCTCTATGCTTTCATTTTGACCTCGCCTTTCTTTATTGAAATTTTGGCGCTCATTTTCAAAAATTTGTTACCAAAAATTTATTCCAAATTTACCCAGAGGATGAAACATCTTGCCGGGCTTTTTCCAAGTGAAAATTGTTTCCCCTGGAGAATTCTGGCAGTTCCCGCCGACTACTCGGCTTTTAAACTTTTCTACATTTTCTGGCTCCCTCAGCCAGTCCGTGGACTCGTCACACACAATTGGATTCCCGTTGAGGACCAGGCCGTTGTCGGGATGCGCCCTCACAAATTTTTCAAACGTCGGTTGAGGGAGTGTCGTAAAGTTGCAGTATGTCAAATCCAAATAAACCGACCGGCCAAGTCGGTCCACCCCGGAATCCGGACTGAATCCCGCCTCTCCTAAATTGTTATTCCATTGGAGGTCAATGAGAATCCGAGTCTCGTTTAATTCACCCGGAGGTGGAGCGAGCAGAAGCCCATCGGGTCCAATCTCCTCCAGCTCATTTGCCCGCAAGCGCAGATGTTCCAGTCGATTGTTGGTGTAAAAAGGCCCGTAACTCAGTTTTTGAATGTTGTTCAACTCCAAACTAATCTCCTGCAGGTTCACAAGGTTACCGAGGCCTGGAAGAAATTCTACGTGACCTTTTTGACCCTTGACCTTGTTGACCTTGCTGATCTGGGATAATCCCGTAAATTGATTAATGTCTAGACTCAGCTCTCGCATCTCCGGACTGAATTGTTTGAGTGAATCACCAAGGCGGGATTCAGTAATGTCTTTGAATACCAAAATGAGTTTTCGGACCTGGATGAGTCCAAAATTCGCCGACGGGCCGTCATAACTCCGGATGTTTCGGCTAGCAAAAATGACGAGCTCGTCAACCCGAAGGTTGGCGAACGACGACCAGTCCAAGGAGGTCAAGCTTTTGTCAAATAGCTGAAACTGATTAATTGTAAGGACAGAACTTGAATTTAGTCCGTTGGCAACCCGGAGGTGGTCAAATACCCGGGCCAGCCGGTTGTTTGTTACATTAAACTTGCATCTTAAGTTTGTCAAGGGCCCAAGGACGCTGTCCATGTCCAAGCTACAGATGCAGGGCCGGATCTCGCTGTATGGCGGGCATATAAATGCACCTGCAAAAATAAAAATACCGTCAAATCCGGGTAAGAGGAAAATCCGGGTAGCTGGGATGAAAAGCCCGATAAGTGAAATTCTGGTGAATTTATGCATTTTTTTGCCAATAATTTTATTTTACCGGCAGTGGTTGAGATAACGAAAACGAGGGGCGCCAAAATTTGAAATCCGGGTTTGAAATTTGCCATTGTTCAAGTTAATTTTAATTTTTTTCAGGAGTTAAAATATTGAATATGCTAAGAAATAAAAAAAGTGCTGGAGTTTTCAACGTTTGGAATTGCAAGACGTGTTCCTATAGTCTAAAGCGACGTGTCACTAAAATGTTTAGAGGGTAGAGTTTATATTTAAATATGACTCACAATTGGCAAATTCGTTTTATATTTACTGTTTACAAAGCGGATTGAGGAGAACGTTTCAAAGTGAAAGATACTGAGTCAGTGATTTTAGACTTTAAATTCGTAATTTAAAATTTTTGATGTGCCTTGACTAATACTTGAGCTGAATGACGATAGACTTGTTCGTTATAAAAATGTAACATTAAGTAACTGCTTTGAATTTAACAACGTTATGGGAATTTGAGTTTTATGGCAGCAACACGTAAAATATTGAAGGAAGCACGTAGTACCGATCAATAAAAATCTATGAAAATCTGACTAATCCCACCCTTGGAAAAAAAATCTCATTAAATCTCAAGAAAATGTGATGCAATTTGACAAGGTTGACAATTTTTGATTCGATTTTCTTGATATTTCATCAAATCAATCTAGTATTAGTGTACAAAATTCTACTCACCAATATTAGTAATTATTGATTGATTCAAATTTTGTAATTATTATTTATTATTTCGTAGAGGTCTACTTGAGCCCTCTACTCATAATGCTATTTAACTACTACTAATAATATATTGTATCATGATATTATAGATGCAACATTCATTATGTATCATGCATTATGTACTACCTAAAGTACACGTCACATATTATATAACATTATGTCAATATATAAATATGTAAGTATCGTATGTATATTCCATGTATAAGTAATACAGCTGACGTGTAATTTTTCTGTCCGCTGTTG
>JAQIVE010006257.1:0-11750 GCA_034698285.1 Sminthurinus bimaculatus | reverse complement strand
TGTAAGACTTTCGAATGTGGCTTCAATAATTTTTTATTGTTCCTTGTTTCAAGGTGAAGTCAAACATTGTCACCACAGAATTTATTTTGCCGTGCCTTAGCTCTATTTCTTGGAGTTTTGTCTTAAGGTTTACCAGTCGGGTACATCAGACCAAGTACGTAACTGCCATAATAGAAGTAAAAAAATCCCAAGCCAGGAGTTCTTAAACTTTTAACAAAACCAGCATCTTCCCTTTTTTCGGACAAACTTTTATTTTCGTGCTCGGTTTTTCCGCTTTGACTTCCGCCACCCACTGGCCCTTATAGCTATGGGTAGCATACATTACCCACTACTGTACCCCATTTATTAAATGATTAAGCTTATTGGAAATCCTGAGAAACGATAAGACTTTTCCCTCAATGCCGACTCGCGGGGAAGTTTGGTGGTACCCAAATCATGTGGTACACAAATGTCCGGTTTTGAACTTAATCCCACTTTCTTTAAATGGGTTTTGGTAATGGTATGAGTAGGCCTGATGTTCCTCATTAAGGATCAGGAAGCCAACCTTTGATGACTCTGTGGTCAATACCACAAATGATCAAAATTGAGTTCGAGACCAAGATAAGTATTTTATACTGTAGTTTTTTTTTAAAAGCGACTGAACTAAACTCTTATTGTCAGGTCGTACAACGCACTTTTAGCTATCACCTGAGGTGCATTGTGGCTTGTCTTCGCTGATGAGCGTCCCAAACAAAACTCTTAAAGAAGACAATGTATAATGTGTCCTCTTCTGCCGGTCATTTTTACAATTAAATAAAGCTAGTAGGCAGTGCTTTGTAGTCGATTGCCTGCATTAATGCCTGCTGTACATATTACCACAACACACAACAAACTACAAACGCTTGTTTATTTTTTAGAAAATTTTTAAAAAAACGGAAGTTAATTTCTTGACAACCCAATACATTGTACATCCATCCATACATACATACATGTCTTCAAAAATGATTTTCACTATATACGACATACGATGAACTATTAAGGTAAGAACGCATGAAATATTAGCTATTCGCAAATCATACAGTACATCTCCATAATCGTCCATTATTTTATTTTAGCTTACATACATGCATGCAAATGTGTATATGAATGAGGGTCTGACAGCCCGATCACACATTTATGCATCTTTTCACAACACATTCAGCGTCATCATCATTTCTTACCTACGAAAAAAAAGCATTTGTGCATCATAACTCACGCAGATATGCATAGATACAAACATAATATATATATACAACTACTAGGCATAGAAACTCACACGTAGTTGGCACATGCAAAATTTTCTGCATTATATTAAATTACAAGTATTATTATACGTGAGTACTGAGGCTGAGTACGGAATTCAAATGAATTAGCAATGGTAAAACTTCAACTAGCCGCATTATATATTACACTTAAGTTATGTTACAGGAAAAAATACGACAATGACAACCACGTACACACTACACACCGTATTTTAAATGCATATATACACTAATACACAACACACTCATTCTTGAAAAGAACGAAGAGGCTGCAGCCACAAAAATAAAACGTCACACTTACTTACTACATGCATATTGAATACGTATATATAACCCATACAAATGATGATGGACATACATGTGTAAATTCTTCCAACTATATAAACTGCCTGTCTTGATACAATAAATACATAATATTTGGCATGTAAATAAGTACGTAGTACGTACTATGCGCTGCCACCCGAGTGTGGTAGACACACAATTCACAGTCAAAATTCAAGCTTTGTCCGTCTAATAAATATTTTCTTCCGTTACCTGTATATATGTACCTACAAAAATTCACAACGTACGGATTTCTAGACTACTGCATATTTTACATACATATAACAAATATTATATACATTTTATGCAACAAAAAACACTGTAAATGAACTTCCCGAATGACCGCCGACAAACTCGAATCACATGTATGTATGCAGTCTCCATTAGGAGCCTACCTTAATTTAATTAATTAAACACCTAATTTTCCCCTCATTACAGCACGCATAGATATTTTTTCTTTCTCCGTCTAGAGTCTACGGCGTGCGTCTCATGTCGAGTTAGCTCATCTCACAGTTGCCAAAACCAAGAAGCAATAAAACAAAATGGCAATAAAAAAAACTTTGCACGTAATCAAAGGCGCATAATGGGAGCTTTACGGTGTGTATTGTGTATACTTACATACGTGTTTTTGGATTTTAGATACACACTAAAATTTCGCATTATGCTACACATATATTAGGCTACTATCTGCTATACATGTTGTTTTTTTATACCGGGCGTTTTATCTGTGTACATGGAAATAATTTACACATACAACATATAAAAGATATAACTTGAAATATTAGTGTGGCGAGCTTAGTGGTTCGTTTTAGCTATTGCTATTTGTCTGTACATACTATTTACTATATTATTCATATTTCTGTGAATGCATATAAAGTATTCATGTGTATTTATCCATATATATACTATTCAAATTCAAAGATAATTCAAATAGGAGTATCTACAAATACGACAGTTTAGTTTATAGCCGTTCAAGATTGCTTATTTCACTTCCAACTGCGACACAATCAAAATAATATACAATACAATAAAATTGACTCCTGCCTACACATAATCATATACAAAGTACAAACACAGGGCTGAGTACAGAGAAAGAGACAACCAGAGAGAGAGAGAGAGAGAGAGGGCTGCATTCCTCTGCAAACAGAGAGACACAGAGAGAGATTCACAATGTAAAAGATGCATAATAATAAAACAATAATGCAGTTAACCCTGAGGCTCTATCATAAATGGCAATAGCCATCGACCCACTGGTGACTTTGCTGTGATAATACTCAATCCTCGCACGTATGTATATGCATGCATAAAACTATACATGCATACTAAATGCAAAATGTACACATATTATTATATATATACGCATGGCACTATGATTTTGATTTGCCACATAGATAGTATGCACAGAGCTCATAACAAGTGCTCTGCGATAGTAATCACAATTACTATTGAGAGATGAAAATTTCGAGTTCTAACATCATCATCATCATGTAGTTCATTCTAGCCCAAGCCCAATGACCGATTTCAGACCAGGCTATAGAAATTAAATAATAAAACACAACATGTTTTACCTTTGTCTGTGTATCAAGTCTGTACATTCATTCTATGTATTTTTTAGTGTATGTAATTCATTGTTGATATTTGCTTTTGTTTTAATTTTCCAGCTTCAAGAGTCAACTTGGACGTGAATCACAACCGCAACTGTTGCCGACAATGTAAAATGTAAACGAAGACGTTATACGTATATATATAGGATCGTCTCCTGTACATACATACAAAGTTAGACAAACGTTAAGAATGACGTTTCCCCCTAAAACCCAATTTCAAAGAAATTGGATGGTTGTGCCGCTAGTGCTAATCCCTCAACAGCATTGTGAGTAAACATAGTAGCATGCCTGTCTGCAAGTTGTGCGGTGATGACAGCTTGTTGTTGTCTCACAAGAAATACAATGGGTACAATATGCATCTGTGTAATTAAGAAATTTGATGTAAAAGTAAAATTTGTAGCATATTGTTTTGTATTGAGATTACTTGGAAAAAAATAGTTCATCTCAAAAAACTGCCGATAATTGTGGCCGATCATAGTATTCAAGCTCTGAATTTTTAAAAAGATATGATACTTAGAACTTGGGCCTTAGTAGGAATCCGCTTTTAGAGAGAGCATTATAATCCCACTAACGGCAGTAAAAGAACCTTCAGGTAAACCATAATTTGTTAATGTAATATGCTCAATGTATGCTTTATGCTTTATGGCTAATGCTAACAAATAATTGTGGTCTGTGTGTTTACCTCCTTATATTCAATCAGTAACCAGCATCGACATGTAGTAACAAAGTTGCAGTGTATTTACCCCATCTACACTTTATTACTCATTGCTCATTGAAACGAAGCTGCTTGTCAGTATTCATTCAAATGATTGTATGTACAAGGTTGTGTGATGATGCACTTGACTATGCATTTAAATCAAAATCTTAGATGAAACTTTGGGGACGTTTGAGTAAATAAAAGAAAAAAAAGTGATGAGTCACTACAAAACTTCATTTCCTTACAATACATATTACACACATGTGCTTATCACCCCATACATGTATAATCAACTAAATTTTAAGCCATAGGTAAATACTGGCTGGTTGCTGGTGACTTGAGAATCCCGCCTTAAATTGTAGTTTAGGTATATATCGGTACATATGTATTGTACACGTCAGTATTCTACGTCTGAATGGAGGCACACGCAGAAATGAGATCGAAAGAAACATCTTTAAGAGAGTAGTATATAGTATACAATATAGTCTGTATGTAGTGTACATAGAAAAGTCCACACTATACCTTTTAGACTACTTACACACTACTTACCACACGCATCATACAAATACAAACAGATCTCTGATTCTTGAATCATCCAAAGTTGCAGTAGGGTGAAGTGGAAGTGAGTAAACTCATCGATTCAGCCTTTATGTACACATACACACACATTTTCTTATACATTCTGTACCCTTGTTGTATGTCGCATACGTATAGGTACGTATACGTATATGCATAAAACACAGCCCAAAGTTGTGTGTGTATGTATGTATGTATGGGTAACAAAACAAAGTGAATTTTCGAATTTTCTCCACTCAAAGCCCCAAAAGGTCTCACGAACTTACAAGGAACATCGAACCTTTACACATGTATGGTAGTGTGTTAAATACAGTACATAGTACATAGGTAAAGGAAAGGATACGGGAACACGTATACGTTATACATATAAACAAAGGTCCTACTTCCTTCCTTCCGTCCTTCTTTCTCTTTCCCTGGACTCACGCGTTATAAAACCCATATCCGCATGTCGTCATCGCAAACATATACATTACAAATGTGTACCATATTATACATATAAGTATAATAGGTGTAGTATACAGTATACATTACATATGATACCAGCAATATTGGCTGGGAATAGCAGGGAGTTTTCGGTCTCGTCCAGTGCAATCGAGTCCAATGGTGTGTTGTATATATGTATCTACGATACTTTTCCACACTTGCTACTTTTCCACCAACCGTGCTATGTACTATAAATATATTTATTTGGTAAATCCCGAAAGAGATCCCAGCTTTTACACATGTACAAGTAAAATGCAGCTCATCTAATCTTTCCTCCTCTCCACGTCTCTCTCTCTTCTTTTGATCTCGTATCCAACTATCTTTCTCTCCATGAACATAAGTAGATATAAATTACACACACCGACACATTTCTGTATATACATACACATATTACAATACAATATATATGTCTTTGGCTCTTTGGATACACGGTACAGAAAAAACTGATATTTTTACGGTGCAAGGTATCTCTCTAGTACGATGACAAAGGTTCTCAATTATGGATGCAAGCATATTATATAAAATAATATGCAGTCAAATTTTGAGCTTGCCAGAGACATGATATGTGCATTATTATCATTACCTATACATATTAATACACATAAGAGTTGAAGTACACACATTTATACGAGAGCTACATTTATGGTTATGGCTATAAAGTGAAGTCATCCGCTACACAATTTTCGTGTGGTGGTCGGTGAGTCATACCAAAGATGCATATCCAGAGAAAGAGAGACACAGAGAGAGAAAAGATACGATGGTTGTTCCCTGCTCCTCTCATCGCATTCACCACCACTATCATGATGATGGTGATCAACCTGACCACGAATGTTATCAAATCACTAACACCATCTCCTTGTTCATGGACTGAATGAGTACATATTTACACAAAAGTTGGAGCAAGAACATCATAAACTCACAAAGACAGGCATAATCTGTCGTCCTTATATGTATATGTAATATGTATGTACTACTCAAACCATTTGAGTCAAATGTTCACACACATTTATGTATGAGATGGAGGGATAAAATTTAAGAAGAGAAAATAAATGTTGAGGCTCAAGCAAAAATGTTTATCTGAATCGACTGGACATGAAAAAGAATGTTCAGCAGGTCCTTTGGAAAAGTTTGTCCATACTTAATACGTATACATACCTACATACATGGAAACCAATAAACTAATGCCGCATAATATACGCGGAAAAATTCCCCTTGAAGTCGAATCAATGAAAATGCTGGGGCGGACTAAATTACTTTTTATATATTACATACATGTGTGAATGTACATGTGTAATGCATACTACATATATGTGATACATATGTGCGGAGTGTGGAAGAAGCCATAACAGTGATATTCGTATGTAGTGGGGAGAAATGCAAGGAAGTTGCACTTCCACACGACTTGAATTAATAATATATCTAGATGCGAGAAGAGAAAGAGGAGGAGGACCTACATATAGTCTGTAATAACTATGCATATACAGATACAAATGTATGCGAGACTTTTAGCGTGAGCATAAAAAACTAAATATCTACGTCTGTTGTCTGTTGTACTGGAAAACCGAAGAGGGAAAAAGAGGGACAGGGACAACTAACAACTAATAGTCCAGTAAGAGAGAAAGAAAGAGAGAGAAAACAAAAAAAACTAGGATGATCCGCCTTAGCAGAGGTAGGTATTTGTAACAAAGAGTGTATCTATAAGGAAACCGTCCAATACCTTACCTAACAATACAATAGTTATTACCCGAGGCCCGTGGTAAATAATAATAAGGAGCATCATCACTTACGAGTCTGTAGGTAGACATACAAAATATATTATTGCAACGTGTAATATGCAAGCTATGTTTATACATGTAGGTACATACGACAGAAAAAACTGCATCATCTTACATCATCTCACCTCCCTCCATTTTATCCGATATTGTGGACATATATTACATACATACGAATGTTTGTTTCAAAAGTATATATACATACGTATCGGTCTGTTCTCTACCCATATAAATTGCTACATGACACTGTATTTAACAATTTTCAGCGTATATGGCCGTACAGCTTGTAAGTTTTACGTTTTTGATCAACATTGTGAGCATACATATGACTGCATCGTCTACGATATAGGGCTACATTTTTGTAGACAAACTCGGTAAAACTTAATTTGAAGTGAATAGTGTACATACATACACCACAATTGTTTTGTTGCACATATAAGTATAATATTTTTATTTCTATACACTAGCTTGTACACATAATACACTTCATATTATTATAGTACTACCTTTACGTACATAAACATACGAGAATGATGAAACTTTCAAACCTTCATTTTACGGCAAAGACCAAACATGTCATTATCATTTTACACTACAATGTAAGAAAAAATGAGTAAATAAAAGTAACACACTGTTACAACTCAACTCTATTCAATATCAACTGCGTATGCCTAAAACAGAGTGAATTGTGAAACATTACACACATGAAGCAGACAAAATCAACGTCTACTTACTACATATTACTAACAATGTCTGCTAACATTCATTCTCGTTTTTAAAGTGTAATAAGTCAACACTACGTAATACATGACCGTATATGATATATGTAAGTGTATGCATAAACATTGTTCAGTATGGACAAACTTTTATCAAGATTTCATCTTTCAACGTCTTGTAGGTAAGCGGTATATAAGGTATATAAGCACAATGTGGCCATACGATTAGGTTAAACGGATTACTCCACAACAATACTACACATTATTAAATCATTATATCATTATTATGCATCTAAGACTATTTATCCATTCAAATTCAAACTACCAACGAAATAAAACAAAACAATACGACGACCGCTTGGTGCCGGTGGTTGTTAGTTGTTAGTAAATTCCAAAAAGGTAAATTCATACACATACACATATTCACAAGACCAAACTGAGCAATCACAATTATCCATGGTTCGAGGATTCGACCCCTGGGCGAGAAGCAATCGATTCAAATTAAAAATTATCACTACTATCTTAACCATCTTCAATCTTTATTGACATCATAATCTACTTTCTCATCTTCAATTTTTTGAACAATTTATTTTCCTTCCTACTGGACATTCGGGCAAATTCGTTCAAACTTCATACATTTTAGGGCTTTGAGCATAAAGATTTTCTAAAAGATGCCAAAAATTCTCAGCTACAGGTAGCTATATAAATATTAAATAAAATATGTACATCATATTTTTATAGTTTACTTTTCTCAACCTTCTATTACACATAACATACGTACAATACACTTTGTCATTATTTACTATTTACTTGCGCGTAATAGTACAGATATTCTAATATGAGCTTAAAATGTGAGATACAATACTAATGTCCATGCACGAATATACGAGTGTGTGGTAGTACATATATTGTTTGATATGAGGTATGAGTATTTTTTAGAGGAATTTTTTTAAACCTCGCACGCTGCATACTAATAAAATAAATTTTAATACGATAATAAAGAAGGTTGGATTGGAGTTTCCCTTGACGTTGTACATTTTAAAAATTCTCCCAGAGTTCAGAACATCTCCCTATAGTAAAAAGTAATAATAATAATAACACAACTAGGTTCTTGCAACCAACAAGAAGAACAACGAATGCTACCACTACTACTACTACTAGAATGACTACTATACTACTTCTTACAACCTAAAATGAAATCAACATGCTACACATAGCTAACGGCAACTGCTACAATAAAAAAAACCCTCAAGTTTTTCGCTGCATTTTCTGTCTATCTAGATATATCTTCTCTCTGTTTTCCTCCAACATACATACATACATACATATAAATGGGAAGAGAATAAGTCAAATATATTATAATTATTATGTATCACAATGTGTTTATAGCTTTCACTGTATCATCCATCCATCCATGGGACTCAAGGAGATGAGGAATGAAGAAAAGAAGATGGGTTCAAGATTTTACCCTAGGTCTTAGAACCTTCCTCCTTCAGCATATTCAGACAGGTCCAAAAAATCCTACTACTGAACTTATCGCCCATTCTCCCTTTTCTTCTCTCTGTACTTCCCTAATGGTGTCGAATAAACGAATGAACTCGACTACGGAGAAATTAAGGTAAAAAGGGAAGAGCACGCTATCCTAATTCCTTTCCGTAAGGTATGTCATCTATTTTTAAGTAATGTACATATGGGTCATGCATATGCGAAAGAAATCTCTCTCTTTTCTATCCCTCACACATACTTACTGTCTATTCGTCTCCAGCCTAACTTACACTCTCCGACTCCTATCCTATGATGATACATAAGTATACACAAGTTGTTATTTGTAACGACACAGACAGAGACTGAGGAAAAAGAGGATGGTTCAAAACTACTTGAAAGAAAATCATAATACCCTCTTTAAATGAACGTGAAGAAGAAGGAATAGAAAATGAAAAAACGTTTCTACGTATAGGACACCTAATGTATTACTATTATATACCTCAGTATTTATCTCCTAGTTTTTCGTTTTCTTTTCTTTGAAATATCTTCATATTTTATGCATGCATTACTGTATACATAATAATATAATATACCTTTGAAACACAACAACAACAACCTCAGCTGCCTCTTTCTCTACTTCTTCTTCAGCTTGTAAAATCTATTTCTGTACAAAATGCTTATGAACTGTGAAAATTTTAGTTAAGCAGAAACTTGGAAACAGAGGCAATAGTGTGATTGGTGATAGAAGGAAATTGAATTGAAACCTGACAGATATATTTATTGATATGTATGTCAAGCTCTAAAAATAAAAATACTGCCGTAAGTACATACATGCATGCATATTGCTCAATATTATATTTATTATCCAGTGTGGTGGCCGGTGGTCCTGCTGATTTCATGCATGTAGAGCTAATAAATATGTATGAAATTATATATTGGGTCGTCATTTTGTAACATGGAAAGTTGAAAGACGGTAAACGAGGACATATTAATCGTACACCAGACAAAAATCCGCCACAAGCAGCTTCCTTATTATGACTATTATTGGATTTATCCTCGCACTCGCCAGTAACTTTGAAAATACTGTGCCAATTGCAAATTTATGTATATAGTATGACATTTCCAGCCAGTTCTTCGGAGGTTCGCCATGTGATATGTCATATCATACCATGTACTAGTATGAATAGATCCATAGTCATATGCATTTTCTAGAACATGTAAGCATACATTATGTTATTATTGTATGCCTACACGCAACTTTGAACTTACGGTTCCATAGCTCTGACGTTTTTGAAACATGGAATGGAGCGGACAAATATTCATCGTCGTTGTTCATTAAATTAATGGCAAAGGGAAAAGGATATTTATACACATTACGCTTATAAGTACATACATAAGTATATTAAATATACTAAGCCATTATACCTCTGAAATGCTAAAATACATATATTATAGAGAGAAGAAAAAAACAATTCCAGCCTCTATCTCTCGTTATGATAAAATCTACAAAATAGATGTACAATAATCCACATAACAAATCTATACATCTACCGCGATACACACACACATGTTTTAGCAAAAGACTTGACACACCAGAATGATTATAATAATATGAAAATAGAGCAGAAGACATCAAACAAATTTGTAAAAAATATAAGCTGCAATGTAATTCAAGGAGTTGTACGAGCTATACAAGACTGGATTTGTTGTGCTTGATAAATACGAGGTTTGATGAGAAAGAAGATTAAAGTAAAGGATAAAAACCAGAACAAGAACTTGAGAGCACAGCATTTTTCA
Organism: Sminthurinus bimaculatus; assembly: GCA_034698285.1. Lineage (NCBI taxonomy): Eukaryota > Metazoa > Arthropoda > Collembola > Symphypleona > Katiannidae > Sminthurinus > Sminthurinus bimaculatus. Next base: position 1,019 of record JAQIVE010006257.1, on the reverse strand, counting down.
ACTGAGATGGAATATAGAATGGAGCTGAAGAAGAACTAAACCATCTACTATTTACATTAACTGTAGTCTACATTCTACATACATGCATACTATATACAGCTCTACACTATACTTACACTTTAGGTTCACAAATAGGTAATTCTACGAAACAATATTATTATTATGTCTGCAAATATGCATAGTACTTTTTGTTTTTGACAATGAGTGACAGAGAGAAATAAAAGCACGCAAAATTTTGCTACTTATATAAACCAGAATTTCTTCATTATTGGCCTCCCGCTAGCGCTTTTTCTGTCGCAAATGAAGCCTTTTGTTATAAAGTATTTATTATTTTGTACGATAACAAATAACCTTTTTCCCGAAAAAAACAAAAAGTATCAGTATAAAAATAATAAATGTTCAATGTCCTTAGAATATTTAAACCTTATCTGCATACATGACAGATTATCTTGTCGAAGGAGCTTTCAAGTATGTAAATATTACCCTAATTTTTAACAATGTCACACATGAATAAAAGTGATTCAATTTTTTTCTCGTATCGAAACGAGGGAGCGAATATTGTAATAAGCAAAAAATAAAAGAAGATGCATTGTTATTTTATATTTTTTTAGTAGTATTAATGACATCTTTTCCTGTGTTTGAGGCAATCCATTATTAATTATTAATAAAATTCTCAATTCTATCTTTCCCTTGCTACTCATAATTAATATAATTATTGCATACAATACAATACAATACATACGTTTACCTACACTTTACATGTAATGCTTACATTACATATTATTGGGTTGTCAAGAAATTAACTTCCGTTTTTTTAAAAATTCTCTAAAAAATAAACAAGCGTTTGTAGTTTGCTGTGGGTTGTGGTAATATATAGAGCAGGCATTCATGCAGGCAATCGACTACAAAGCACTGCCTACTAGCTTTATTTATTGGTAAAAATGGCCGGCAGAAGAGGACACTTTATACATTGACTTCTTTAAGAGTTTTGTTTGGAACACTCATCAGCGAAGACAAGC
>JAQIVE010006256.1:0-11751 GCA_034698285.1 Sminthurinus bimaculatus | reverse complement strand
ATCTCAACTTTCCCATGCTGCCAAACACCAACACAAGAGTAGGTCGTTCCCAAATCAATTCCAATTGCTGGGCCTTTTGTTTTCATCTTGTCTCACTTTTTTAACTCACAAACAAGTATAGAAAAATATGAATATATGTAATAAAATAGTACAGGTAACTTTTTTCCTTTTCCCTTCGATTTAAGTAGTACTTTGCGTTTAACAACGAGTTTTTATTTCAAAGTTCAGTCAAAGACTCAAAAATTGCAGTAGAGAATAGAGGATGATAAAAATAAACACTTTTCTCAAAATTCGCTTTTGCGTTAAATATAATAGGATAAACTTTCAGAGAAATTATTTATTTTGCACTGTGTGTTGATAACTTGGAATATATTATTGTAATATTTTTGGAATAAATGCGAGACTTGAAAGTCTTTCTTTAGTTTTTAGCGTTTAGTGCTTTTGTTTCTGTCGAGCTCTCAACGAGATATGATGAGGAAGGGAGAGGAGCAGGCTTTTTATATAGTCGAAATGAAATGATGCTAGAACTTACGCGAGAAGGGAAAGAAGTTTCGTGCAAATCCTCGAACATTCTATTCGCTTCTAGACCATTCACCCATTCGCTTATTCATAGTGCAATTTATAAAAGCATGTGTCACTGAATTCGCAATGCCTTGCTTGCAAACTTGCAAACTATGTACAATGTACATGGTACACGTAGTTTAGATTCACGTAGGTTAAGTACATATGAAGTACAAAGTACTGAGCGTGTGTTATGCATACTACCTAGCCAGCTGTACGTTGTGCTACGACAGCATTAGCCATTAGGTACTAGAGCTTATGCATTTTGCATGAATGTCATATACGAGCGTTGGGATAAGCATTTCGCTTTTATGAATTAACGTTTTCAATTACTAATAAAAACGAAAAAAATACTGGCATTTTTGAAACAAAAAGTTATTTTTATGTTTTATTGAAGTAATTTCATTGTTTGCAGTTTGCACCATGAGATGAGCTATGAATGAAAGAAATAATAAATACTTATGTTTTGTGTGTAAAAACATTCTAGAATCTAGTTGTGCACAATAACCTTTCCACTTTCCACGCACATATTATGTCGATCGACGTTTCTCGAATGAGAATTTTGCACAGGAACATTCCTAATTCCTATATGCAAGGTTTCTGTCGTGTTTCCTGAGGAAATTCTACAGTATATTATTTTGACACGTTTTTTACTATCCTTCGTGTTTAGTGGTATATTGTAGTCCTTGTTTCCGTTCAGTATTATTGTTGACTTGAAGGAATAACTTTATTTATTACTTTACAAGATTAATTTCACTACACTTAATTTTATGCAAAGTCAAGGTCTCGACTCGAGCTTTCTCCGGCATTCAATAATATTATCTTAATATTTTCTGCTTTTTATGAAAAACGAAAAACGAAAGAACTTTTACAATGTTTTTCAAACCACATATTCTACCCACGACTTTCCTCAGTTTGTTTCCAGACATGATAAATATAATATAACAATAGATTGCCTAATCGCGTATTTAAATGTCTGCAGGGCTATTGTCAATACATAATATGAATGTCCTCTACCCTGTGTCAATGTTTTACAGTTTATGTATAGGCCACACTTGACATCGATAAGAAAGTTATGATGCATTCACAAATAAAAAACGTAGGTAGTTATCTCAGTGTGTTTCTGTGCAAGTAAGTTTGTAGGTGTAAGATCTGCAAGGGATTCTTCAGTTACCCACACACATGCAGATGTGTGGGAGGACAAGATACCCGCATCTTAAGTGTGGGTAACTTGTCAGTAGCATAAAAAGTGAATAAAATTATAATTTGTGCGTTGGCAACAAAACAAGGGTTAGAACATGGGAGATTCCGAATTTTCATAAAGGAACTCTCTCGAATGAAAGTGAACTGTGTAGGAAATTCACATTACAAATTACAATCTATACGTACGACATTTTAGAAAAGAAATACTTTGACTTATTTACACTGGTATTTATTTGTCTTTTTATTGAGCAAATCACAAAGTTTATCACAGCAGTTACATTCATTATGCCACTTACTTAGGGCATAACAAATCTCTCTTCTCAGAAATAAGGGATTAATTATAAAATTCGAATATCATAGTTGATTACATAATCAAACAGATAATTATGTTAAAACAATTGAAAATCATAGTTGGGTTATCATGACTGACTACTGACCAAGTATTATATAAAAAAATACCAGAGTCGGATAACAAATAGATAACAAGACATGGGATCTAAAACTCACAGTTTTTAATAAAGTTCGATAATATAATATAATTCTCAGCACAATATGCACCTCATACCACTATTGTACACACAATAATATTCTCGGCACGTCACATTCGCGAGATTGATGTTAAATTTTTCCTTCTTGTGGCACAAAATATTTATCTTCGCTAGAGCAGACACGCTTTTCCTTCAGTAATTTTGTCAAATGATGGATGACATTTACTTCCGCAGCCGGATGGAGATATTCTGGCGTTTCCTGAGAATATCATATTGAAAAGAATTTACTTATTCAAGGCGCCTTTCTATGTATTATACATGATTAATAGTCTCAACAACATATTATTCTTGATTTTGTGTATACAATATACAACGACATAAAAGTTGATGATTAACTCATTATACTTAGCGGAGCTTGTACCTTGTATACTCCTTTGACAATCATCATTGAGGTCAAGGGTGTGTTTGATTCTTTGAGGTAGGCAAAAATTTGTTTTTCTCGTTCATTTCGATGATGAATATAGTATTTAATTTTTTCCGCAGGGTCCTTGGAAATAAAATAAAATAGAGGCTATTACATTTTATCCCAACAAAAATATGCAAAATATGATGTATAAAGTAGTAAACTCAAGATTTTATATGTATTCCAAACTTGGATTCGTTTCATTTTTCTTACTTCGATGACGGGACCATGAGAAGGGTAGATAAGAGAAGGATTTATTGCTAAAATTGTATTTAAAGATTTCATATAGTCATGCAAATCTTCAAAGACGGCAGTCCCTTCTCCCAAAATACAATCGCCGCTAAACAAAGCCTTTTCTTCTTCCAGGTATAAAACAGCATGATCTGTCGTGTGACCAGGGGTATGAATAATCCTGTTGTAAACAAATTGATGGGTTTTTACAAAGATTTGCGTTGCATTTATATATATATACTGGGTGATTTAATGTTGTTACAGATTTTGCCTCCTTGATTTTGTCACATCAGCACTTTACAAACTTCAAATATCTCAATTATTTATCTTGTACTTACTTTAAGGTAGCTCCTTCTGTTTTCAAAATTTGATTATTTTCAATACTCTTAAATTGAAAACTAGCTGGTATAGGACAATCTTGCTCTTCTACGGTCGGGAATTTGTAGACACAAGGTGGATCTAGGTTTTGCAATTCAAAGTTAAAAAATTAAATTCTTTCGATCCAAGCGTGACACATTTATTTATGTAAAAATGGTCCATTTTCGTGAACCCGTTTCGCCAAATATTTCGGCAACAAAATGAAAATGCGCTCCTCAATCTCTGCACGTTATGAGGCACTTTGGAAGCAACTTCCACGTTCTTGTGTCTTGGAAAACGGCCACTTTTACTAGTGGCCGGTCTACGGCCTCCAAGTAAAAGAAATGAGCTCAGCATTTCGGAATGTTAGCCAAACTGCAGGAATTCAGGGTATATTGTGTCCAACTATAACAGTTTATTCTCCTGTCACGGCGCTGCCGTAGCTTTTTAACGTGACCGAAGTTTTAGAGCCCGATATACGGAATTGGCTCACTGAAGATTTTCGGAAAATGGACGGTTTTTACATGCACGGTATCAATAATACGTGTGCAAATTTTCCTGAAGTTTTAAAAACTTCTGCAGTGTGCTCTTGTGCTGCAGAAAGAATGTCCCTGATATTTGTAGAAAACATTCATAAATTGAGCTTACCATCTTTAAGCACAGGTTCCAACTCTTCAAGAGCCCCAATATGATCGTGATGCCTGGATTTTAAAATATCAAATGTGTGGTTGTTTACATACGTCATACGTCAAGTCAAGCGAGATTATGTAATGAAACGCCAAATGAAAGTACACCATGTAAGTAATAGGTAATAGGTAAAATACAAACTCACCAATGAGTCAAAACCAGACTTTCGACTTTAACGTTTTCATCTTTCAATAGTTTTGTAAGGTTCTAAAAACACAACGGTAAAAACGCATAAAATGAAATAATTAATAGAGCTAATAAATTCAAAATTGAATTATACAGTCATAACTGTGATAGTTATTCCATGAGTTGCAGTAGTACTTTAATATACTCCGGGAAGCCATTCTCTCCAGCATCAATGAGTACTCGCCTACTACCCGTACCCACCAAGTACACATTTGTTCCCTGCAATGTCATAGGTCCTGGATTACATCCTAATGGTAAAAAATGATAAAACGGAAAATATAAATGACAATAAGATAACGCGACTTCATTGGGTTCATCGCAATTTTTTACATACTACTGTAGGCTGTAGATATTAATACTTATTGTATGGTCATCTTTTTCTAACATAATTTGGGAATCATTCATAATTCATTGTAGTTACCTAAAATCCTCCAAACACGACTCGATAGTTTTGACAGTTTCGGGATTGCATTCATGTTGTGTCAATTTGCAGTTTGCAGTAGTAGAGTCACAGTACAGTTAGAAGCTCGACAAATCTTCCGTGGTTCCCAGTACACACTGTACACTGTGTACTTACTGGAAATATAATGTCATCGGAATTAAACTATAATAATTATTGTTTTCCTCTGCATTGGTAAGTCTTTTATAAGCGAGCATTTTATAATTTGAGAAATATTATTTGAAACTAACAGAAGTGTGTATACGTTATACATAATTGCATGCTATTATGTTATACTTCTGCCTAACCTAACAACAATAATTATACTTTCAAATTGAAAAAAATAAGCTTTTTAACTAACAACTGTCTTACCGTGGTTGTAGTTTTATAGTTGATTAACTTTGTTGGTGTTTTGATTTTAAAGTACTTGTGACTTGTGTAAATAGATAAATACAAAAAATAGATTTCGCTCAGCTCTCAGCTGAGTATCATCAAGTGAAAGAAGCTCGATTATACAAAGTGTAGGATTTGGGATCGCAAATTGCTATTGTGTATTGTTAATATTTGAAAAAAATCTGTTTTAGAAGTAGTTTTAATTCGAATTATAACGTGTCAGGTAAGCAAATTAAGGATATCAATTATTATAAAATTGCATGTTAAACACCTCTGCCTTATCTTTAAGATATGTATGGCTGTGCAGTTTATGTTTAGATCGGTTTAGTAAATGATTTACTATGTTGTCTTTGCCTTACATAACATATAAAACTTGTAACTTTGTAACACAATTATCTCAAGCAAAAGTAATGATAGTAAACGAAGAGAAAAAGCTATCAGTAATTAGTACATCTTATTCAGTTTAAACTATATGTGTATATTAATGTGAAGCATTGGTACTCGGTTGAATTGCAGAAAATGTCGGCTCTGACCCGTTTCCAACCTCTTGTTCGGGGACATTTTGGTGAGATAACATTCAACCTAAATCCAATCTAAAGATATTTATTGATTCTAAAGATGGCTATTTATTATTATTCACAAATTATCCTTTGAAATGTTCCATGAATTATTTAAAAATATAAGTACTCAACAACCTGCCTTTTGTGTAACTTATAGGACCCAACGTTAGTTCAGGTTGTGCTGCATTACAAGTTCGTCACAATACCCAACAAGCTGCCCCACCACAAAAGGTAATATTTATGCCGATTGAAAAGACTTTTTAACATTATTTTTTTTGTATTCATTTGTTACCGGAGTATGGAACGGTTGTAGGCAACTGTTTACAGTTTATACTGTATTATTAGTTAATGTATTGCAAAATACAGAATAGCGTTTGTATCTACTGTAGTGATATTAACCAGTTTTTTCATGGTTATAGACAAAGTTCGGACCCTTAAAAGACGAAGATCGTATTTTTACGAATCTTTATGGAGTTCACGACTGGAGGTTAAAGGGGGCTTTAAAAAGAGGTGATTGGTACAAAACCAAGGAAATTGTCCAAAAGGGAACTGATTGGATCATTAATGAAATCAAAATATCGGGATTGAGAGGACGAGGCGGTGCAGGATTTCCAACTGGAATGAAATGGAGTTTTATGAATAAACCTAGTGATGGACGGTGAGAGTTTATTTTATTTTAGCCCTGTGATTTTGAAGAAAAATTCTGTTCATTGACAATTTGATATACTAAAGTATGTTTTTATTTTGTTCCCTTCTCTTTCCTCTTTGTGTAGCCCCAAATATTTAGTTGTTAATGCAGATGAAGGAGAACCTGGAACTTGCAAAGATCGAGAAATTATGAGGCATGACCCCCACAAGCTCGTTGAAGGATGCTTGGTAGCTGGATCTGCAATGGGAGCTAGGGCAGCGTATATTTATATACGTGGTGAATTTTATAACGAAGCGTCAAACATGCAAGTTGCCATTAATGAGGTAAGGCATTTTATGAAATATCGTGTACCACTATTATTATTTATACACATACAGTGTATTTTAAGCATATTATGTATGCATGAGATCTTTCACCGAAAGGGGCAGTTTTGAAAAGTGTAACTCTATATGATGTCAAAAGTCAAAAGATCCCCTTTTCAATATTTTCCCATCGAAATGTGTGTTTAGTTATTGATTTAAACAAATGGCTCTAAATATAGGCTGTTTTTTTGTGAATTCTGTTCCTTTTTTAGGCTTATCAAGCTGGTTTAATTGGTAAAAATGCATGTGGGTCTGGATACGACTTTGACGTTTACATGCACAGAGGAGCTGGGGCATACATTTGTGGAGAAGAAACAGCTTTAATCGAATCTATTGAAGGAAAACAGGTACTATAAATACCTGAATAAAGCCAAAAACTTTCATTTGAAATGAAATTTTTCCCGTTTCATGAGTTATTTTGTATTGCCTCTAAACTCTAAAACGTTTATGTGTACAATATTTAAATGCAATTTTATTTTTTTTCAATAAAGGGAAAGCCCCGATTGAAGCCTCCATTTCCTGCTGACATTGGTGTGTTTGGTTGCCCTACAACCGTTTCCAATGTTGAAACAGTCGCAGTAGCTCCTAGTATTTGTAGGCGTGGAGGTTCATGGTTTGTAGGCTTTGGAAGAACAAGAAATTCTGGAACCAAACTTTTTAATATATCTGGTCATGTAAATACTCCTTGTACAGTAGAAGAAGAAATGTCTATTCCCCTCAAGTAAGCCTTTTTAAGCTTATTGTTAGCTCATACTTCAAAATATAATTTTTGAATACAGTGTTAATACCTATATCGATAAATCTGGAAAAATTGCTCATGTGGTTACTTAATACGTTTTTAGGGAACTTATCGAAAGACATGCCGGAGGTATTATTGGAGGTTGGGATAACCTTTTGGGTGTAATTCCTGGTGGTTCCTCGACTCCTCTTATTCCCAAGAGGTAAATTGTAAATAAATTATACCAAATATTATGAGATCTTTGTTTTATTTTCATATTTTTCGAATACATACATAATATATATATTATGTACTTTCCCTAATCCAAGTCTATGTATGCCTCAATTACTTCATGCTTTTTTATATAATATGTGTAATACTAATCTTTCATCAATTTTTGCAGCGTTTGTGATGATGTGCCGATGGATTTTGATGGTTTGATCGCTGCACAAACTGGTTTAGGGACAGCAGCTGTGATCGTTATGAATAAGCAGACTGATGTCATCAAAGCAATTGCCCGGTTAATAGAATTTTACAAGCATGAATCATGTGGACAGTGTACACCTTGTAGGGAAGGAGTTGGATGGATGAATAAAATTATGGCCCGTTTCGGTGAGTTGATTTTAATTTTTTTTGGTGTACATTTTATTTTTGTTCATAGTAAAATTCTGTCAAGAGGTTTTGTTGTATCAACAAAAATCCTAGCTTGTGTATTTTATTTTGTTGTAAATTATGTAAATGTTGAAGTTTTGTTTGTTCTACCTGTAACTTCAATAATACAAGTACCACGGTTTTCTCATAAATATAGATTATGCATGAATCTAATGTATGGCTTTTATTTATGATTTATGATCCTATGCACTTAATTATTATGTATGCATTATACTTTTATCCTATTCCAGTTAAGGGACAAGCTAAGCCTGAAGAAATTGACATGTTATGGGAAGTAAGCAAGCAAATTGAAGGGCATACAATTTGTGCTCTTGGCGATGGTGCTGCATGGCCTGTCCAGGTACGAATTTAATTAATTGTATTACAGTATTAAAAGTATTAGTGTATTCATCATTCATCATCATAGCATATTAATATTTTGTCATCAATTTTTTGGTCATCATTTCAACTTCATCCATTTTTTGTGAAGAGTCCTAGTTTTGTAGTATTTTCATTTTTGTAATATCACTTCTTATTTTAATAAAATAATCATATTTTTTCTTGAATTCCCAGGGGTTGATTCGTCATTTTAGACCTGTAATAACAGAACGCATGGAACAGTTCGAAAAGCAAAATCGTGCAACGTCATAATTTTTTAGTATCAACTTAATTATAATACCTATACTAATATGCACTAAATAAATAAATCTGACTTAAACGTGTACATAACAGTACGTATATTATGAATTATGAATAACTAAATTATTACTGTTGTATCCATATACTCGTCGTATTTAGCAACATTTGAATATATTCAAGCGATTAAAATAGAGTCCTCCGCAGAAAAAAAAACAAGATTGTATGTGTATTAATAATAGAGACGAAAACAATTATACATACTGAAATAGAATCTTTGAAAATCATAATACTGTTTCCTGTTTCCCATCCCCAGATATAATTTTATGCTCCATATATATGTGTTTATTCCTTTCACCTTCCTCGTCTTCGAAAAAGTTAATTTTTTTTAGAAATGTTATACTATACGTGAAGAATGTTCCCCAAACTTTTTTCGAAAGAAAGAAATAAAACCCAAATATATTATCATTAATATATTATATAATATACCAAAATTGAAGAAAATATTCAAGCATTTTTCTTTATTGGTCTCTCCATTGCATATCTCTCTCCATAACCGTTTTTAGAGCAGAATCTGCTATTTTTAGGCAAACAAATTGGATAAACAATTTTAAAATGTTAAAAACCGCAATTTAAAAACGAATACAAATGACACAAAAGATTTAAAATTGAAAGATATTTCATCTTCGAATATTTTGGTACAGGTTATCAGAATAGAGTACAATACGCCATACTATAGGTATTCAAAAATATTAATAATAGACAATAACAATAATAATGTTCATAATATAACCAATGCATGCATGTATATTGTATATGTATAAAAAATCTTGCTCGGATAACTACATTACAATGAGTAGGATCGGTATGAGGTCAAAAGTTCATTAATTTCTTTGTTTAATGCAGGTTTATAAATTAAGATTACTTTCCTATTCATATCAATGGTCATAAGCGTAATACCACGATGGTACCTAAGACTTTTTCCATACACAGGATTAATTCAAAGGTTGTTTCTTGTTTCTTGCAGAATAAAATTATCATAACTGTAACCAGTACGAAATTATCATTACTTCAAAGTGCAAAGTCCAAATGCGAATGCGCCGAAAATTATTATTATTATTAATAAGTAATAATTGTTCAGAAAAACCATATTATACAGATTTTTGTAAACAAGTAACTAGTATTATTTTTAATAGTATTATGTTTCGATTCACAAACAAAAGAACCGAGCACTCAAAGTGATGGAAATAAAATACTGGTGACAGCTAAGCAATATCGCTGATTTTACCCTTTTTATAAATACACATTATGTACTACAGTATGCTGTCAATGCATGGAACAACTTGATCATCATTACGAGATTGTTGTGGACAATTAACTTTAGTATTGAGGAAGTCCAAGTTATAGTTTGTAGAAAAATCACTGGTGGCTGAATTATCCATATACACTGCATGACTATTATTATTTGAATTATGTGATGATGATGACGACGATGAGAATAAGTCTCCTGTAGTAGCAAAATTTCCACCTAATCCCGGAGTTGGTATAACACTAACTGGTGAAAAAGTATCAGGTGGTGTAGATGACTCGATTCTTAAACTCGATGGCATACTAGAACGTTGGGATCGGCTACCACTACCATTAACCCTACATTGTCCATGTGCACTTCGTGGAGTTCCTTGTCCACCGGAATTAATCCATGAATGATTTAAGATTTCTCCACAGCTAGGTCGAGCACTTGGATCTTTTTGAAGGAGACATCGAATCAAACATTTTGCTGGGCCAGATAGACCGTCAGGAATGTTGTAGTGACCACGACGTATCTTTACAAATAACTTTGAATGATCTTCATCGTTAAAAGGGTACCTATACAGACAAAAATAGGAGAAACAAAAAAGTTACATTAGAATCTAGGAATCATATATATAGAGCAATTGATTAGGCATGATATGTTTCATTGTTTTTATTCACTATTTTTTTGCCCTTGACCTACTCTGGTAAATAAATCCAGACTCATGATTATTCTACTTTATTAATTACTGCACATAATGGATTCCTTTTTTAGACAGAATCCATTACAAAAACCTACATCCTTATAATATATACTCTAATTATCTCTATAATGTTTGAAATAAATTGTAAATAGTCATGCAAAAATACAATTAAAAAACTCACCGGCCCACAAGTAAGGTATATAAAATAACTCCCAATCCCCACATATCAGTCGCTTTTCCCGGATACTTTTTATTAGAACGAAGAATCTCCGCTTTTTCAGGACTAACATAGTTAGGACATCCGTGCTTATCCGAAAGCCCATCATCACTGAGATCATTTAGAAGAACAGCGTCTTCAAGTGTGTCAAGTCTTACAAGAGTCCTGAAAACAACAACAAAAAATAATTAATTAATTATTACATCAATGGTTGTTATGAGTAAATACTAAATCGTAATTGTGTGAATGTGTGTCTAAACACACGGCAAAAAATCATGTCACCATTTTATTAACAGTTTAACCCTTTCTCTCCCTCACTCAATAACCATTTGGCCCAGTCTATTTTCATGATCTCAAAATGTGTTTTACTTTTTAATACCTTATCATCATACAATAGATACACTATGAATACAAGCATACAAGCATGAACGAATGACTGGCTGTGACTAAATACGTGTATGTTATGTTGTGTACGTTTTTTTCCCTATTTATTCCTCCAGCCTACACATTGTATAGTTTTTTTTCCCAAACTTGCGTACATTCTTAACTGTAAATTTGTAAATTTTCTGCAAATGAGGACTTCATTTTAAATCTCGATGAAGCATACTCCTAAACATTATATTTGTAACAATAACAGTTTTAAAAATAAAATAAGAGAGACATAATATATATAATATAATATATTACAAATATGGTATTCCTCTACTTTATAATTCAATTTTTCAATCAAAGTGATAAGAGCTAAATACAAATAAAACAGACAACAAAAGGAGAGTTTACTATAAAAAAAGAATTTCGCAATTTTTACGCAGTTTTGGGTGGGAGGAGCAGATGCATTCATACTTTTCAACCTTATTGCATTAGACCTTGTCACATTTCGCCAGGTTGAGAATGCAACCCAACGGCTTTGTCTACACACATTTTTATAATATGGATTTGTGAGTGAAGGGTAGAAC
>JAQIVE010006255.1:0-11752 GCA_034698285.1 Sminthurinus bimaculatus | reverse complement strand
CATTCAACAATAGAAGTGTGGTAAAAGTTAAAAGTGTATTGGACTTCCTAAAATTTAAACCAACAGAGAGGATTAAAACAATGTAAAAATGAATCATACCATCAATGTTTGCCAAATGTTTTACATATACAGCAACCAACTGACCTGCGAAACCTGAAATTAAGTTGGACTCTGACTGTACACTTAGAATGCAGACACTTCTTTAAATGTTTTATGAAAGGAAAATGCGTGTGTACGAGAAAAACTATTTTATTTAATATTTATTCCCAGCATGTTTAAACAGACCTACCGTACTCCTTTACATATTATCTGAATTAAGTACACATCATGACGATAATGATATTACTTCAAAGTTATTATGCGTATAGTATGTGGCCCTATTATTGTTTTCCTCAAAGGATGTCTATCTCTTGTGTCTTATTTATGTACATACTTTCCAGCATAATTAACCATACAGAGAAATGTCTTTTCTCCACAACCGTACAACAAGTACGTACGTATTAGTACTTAGGCTGCTTGTACAGAAATTATGAAGACGTTTTCGAATTTAAATAAATAAATTATAAGAAAATGTACAATGTCTACATAGTAGTAAGTACATATTATATACGCTCAGTGCATTCGTATTCGTCTCGTCAGTGCCTGATTTATATGTTATTCCTCAGACTTTGTAGATGCATACATAAGTACGTTTATTATGCGTTGAGTATACAGTAATCGTATAGTCTGTACATTTGTAGAAAAGTCGCAAACAGGAAAAACTTGAACGGTTTGAAGATGAAAAGAGATTAAATAATCGTACTTATACTGCTTTTTATTGTAATATCTCCGATATACCGGTGTATATATTGTATGATAGAGGCTATCAAATGGGTTTTTGTAAATTGAGTTTTTTTGGCATGTGTAACAATTTCACTAGGTGAAATATGAAATGAAAATACTGAATGAAGCTACGATAATGATATGTATGCTATGCTGTACCTAATTTACGGCACATACCAGAGTTTGAGGTATCACTGCATAAAAAATCGTCAAAATATTAATCATTATAAAATTAGGTTAGGTCAAGCCATTATAAAGTGTAATTTATGTATTTTGCACATATATACATAACAGCATTATACGTACACGTATTCCCATGCTTTTTAACACATAAAATAATAAAATGCTCATGGCATGCTTATATAAACTTGACAAATGATGCACGCATGAGAGAGATGCGGAGAGACACTGAATCGAATGTTCAAGACCTTCAATCTAATATTATTATTCGTAGCATAAACATGTAGATTGTAGATATATTAGACATTAGGCATAAGTATAAGATAAGCAGAAAAAGAAAAAAAAACGAAACAGGAGCAAGACAAAATCAATTTTCAAAAGTTATTTTTCCAATACATAGACTTATATTATATAGTTCATTATGAAAAAAATCACATGAATATGGAGAGTTTGCCAATATTTTGCGAGCAAATACATACGTAAATAATGATGCGTACATACAGATACCTCTATCCCTAAGTATATATTATGTATTGTATATTGTGATTTAACATTGGCACTGGTTCTAAAAGCAAAACATGATGCTAAAAATAAAAATAAGTAACTTCTCCAATCTTAAATGCCAGTTCTTTAATTCTTTCGTTCTCTCTCTCTTCCTCTCGCTATCTTTCTCTGGCTTTCCGTGTACGGATTTTGTACAAGAGGAAGGAAGAAGATGAAGTAGAAAAATTCTCAAGAGCCACAACTCACGAGCCCCGAGCCACATGAATTTCGAAGAAAAACAAATCTACTACCATGAATAAAATGTAAATAACGTCATACACATTTACCATTTGCACAGAGCAGTCGGCTAGAAACGTGAAACAGCTACTTTTGTGTCTTGTTTATTGTATTGTGTCTTATTCTCTTTGTAAAATTTTCTCAAACTCTTTCAACAAAACGTTCAAAAAGACAATTATTCGACTTTCCTTCTCATTTCCCGTTGTTCTCCTCCTGCTGTTGCTTCTTGTGTCCTCTCTTCGTACTTATTATACGTTTTGGAATAACTTCTATTCTATTTTGTGCAGGAAAAGTTAATGTATGACTGTGCAATTTGTCAATTTTCATTTCCATGCAAATTGAAAACATTTGCCTGCCTAGTTCTACAAAATTGTATATCCAACGTGTATGGAAGAATATGAAAATATACCTACATACACAATACACAACATAGTAATATGGTGACAACCAAACTTAAATAAGTGACTAACTACTCACTGATCAGTGAATTGGTCGTGTGTGTATGTGTATAGTGTATATATATCTATCTATATGTGTAGAGTGGTGAAACAATGAAATCGCCAGTTTCCATTACTGTTTCAAACTTTTTCCTACTATTGTACTTGCTTCCTTTCACTGTTGTTAATTGTACGTAAATATATCCACCAAAATATAAATTTTATCAAATTTTTATACTTACATTAAACTTTGTCCGAAGTATCCAATAGTAATTGAGGCCTTTGCTATAATACGGCGTTGCTATTTCCATAGCAACGCCGTATATCGAGACACTTTGTTGCCCCGAAGGCTTCAATTGTTAAATTGCAAGGAATAACGTACAAAATACAAAAGTTTAACTTTTCTCTAGGTCGCAGATATTGCTATTCTTGTGCAACTAAAGATAACGATATGACCTGCCTAACTAACCCCCAGAATGTAACAGAAGGGCCAGTAATTGTGGAGTGCCAACATTTTTGTACTATAAGTCGAATAGAATACGTGTATAGTGAAAGTAAGTACATACTATGGTTCATCATCATTTTTATCTTCTTTAGTCCATGCTTTTCACCATTAAACATTATTGAACACGAACCCATTTTTACTTCAATATATTTGTTATCATGATTATAACGAGCATAAATTAAACATTAATTTCACCGAAAATGACAGTATGAGCGGACAGTATTATTCTTGCAGGTAAAAAATGATAAACTTGCCATAAACACTGATTAGCTAATCTTGAATACATTAGAAAATCTTCCAAGATGGAAAAAAATACGTTACGTTAGAAAAGAGTGATAAGGATTTACATACTTTAGTGAAGGTATTTTAATCCCGCATTTTTTCGCCACACACAGTTGTCTCTTAATATGTTACACGTCCAATTTTATTTCTCTACATAGATATTAACTATGCAGCAGCAGTGGGATCCCGCGTTCCTTCCAGGCCGAAACCTTTTTGCTCGCCCACGCAAAACCGTAGCTCTTACAAATTGATTAAGATTTATGAATTATAGGTTATTTTAGCATGAAGGGCTTTCGGTTATCTAAAATCTAGACATTTTTTGACTATTTATATTGTGATAATGTTGTACTAAGTCGTTATGTACTGGCTGTCTGACTATGTAGATAGTAGATATGGAAAGTTATTAAAACGGATGCACATGATGTAAATGATAACTCTTGTTCCGCCTCATTTAGTCCTACTGAAAATAAATTTTTTCTTGACACATTTTGGTTCAACTGTTAAAAGCTTTATGGTGGGGAGTACTTTGAAAGTACTTTTCCTTATATTATTCCTTTTCTCTTTTATTAAAAATTTTAAATGTTTATACTAATTTTTCGGTAATAATTGATATGCAGAAGAGAACAAAAGTACCTATTTTGTATTGTTTTCAACAGTCCTGATATTCATCAATCGTTCCTGTGAAACCACGGCAGTGGACAGTATAGGAATGGACAATTATTTTATAATATACAACAGGAGTTGTAACAAGAATCTTTGCAACGTCGGAGATGGAAAAGAAAGTAAGATTTTAATTCCAATTCTAATTGATGGCTATTTTAAGCTTATACTATGAATATATTCATGACTGCCAAGAACCTAGAGCCTTCAAGATATGTCATATGCAATTTTATCAGCTTTTCATTCTCGCTTATTTATTGCTCTTTCTTTTACTTACTTTCTTTTATGTCTCAGGTTTGAGGCACTTGATAGTTGACGACGTGGAAGAAGAAGAGCCAGATCCCGAAGAAATGTCGTCATCTGTAGCTATAAAACCATTTTTTCAAAAATTACCATTCTTACATAACACATTTTGCTTTATACTTTTCTCGCTATTCTTTTCATGTTTTCTACAAAACCTCTGAGTATCACTGAATGAACAATAAAAAATACGCATTTACCCCGTTTATAAATACCTATATAAATAGTTGCACACGCCTTTTATCTTCACCTGGAGGGTGGCATCGAGTAACCATAACGTTAGAAAGTCTAATTCCAGGGTGAAAGGAAAATGAAAATTTCGAGTGCTTTCACTTGAATTAACGCATAGATTAAAAATTCTCTCTTGACGCAATACTATGATGCTAACATGCAATTATTATTTAAATAATAATTACTGTATTTCTTAAACAAAATATGAGGAAAATGCGGAAAAGTTGTATGATACACCATGATGTTAAATTGTATGAAAAACATTGCCATTTTGTGATTTTATACTTGCCTTGTTGCGATGGAGTACTGTTTTAGGTACATACATGCACTGAAATATTTAGGTATGTAGGTATACATAAATAAATTGTTACTTTTCTCTTTCTTTCTGTCAATTTACCTCACTACCATTAAAACGCCAAAACAAAATATTCCCTGTGAATAAAAAAAGAAAAAAGAGATTTGTCTACGAAAAATTTACTTTATACAGTGTAGAACTTTTACTGTTTTATTTTACATCCAGAAATTATAACAGTTATATTTTCGATCGAAGTAAATACTTCCTCTTGCTTGTGGCCTCGTCTGTGTGTTATGTGTACCTAAATTTGAAATTGGCTTACATACATGTGTACATTGTACATCAGACATCAGACCATTATGTATCAAAAAGGCCGGCTTTGACTTTATGAACAACGGACAGGGCACAGTGAAAGGAAGTTTTTACTTGACTGTCTTATTAACTTACAAGTCTAGTATTTTATATTGTACAAACCAGAAATGATAATAATGCAACGACATAAAAAAGAACATCAGGATTTGTCTTTGTGTGCATCTATTCATTATTATTATATTGCTGACATTGTTACTGAGCGACGAGCGCACTGCGGACTCACGACTGACTGACATAACCGATGCCGATATTCGACAGTTATTTAATACTTGATTACGAGGCAAAAAATGTGTCATTCAATTTACTTGGCTTCTATATGTTCTTCTCTTTTTCTATGCTTTTCTGTCCATTGCCCATGGCTAAAATAATACAATAGGTACACATAATACTTAATATACTCACACCATTTTAATTTTGGACGTCATTTGAAAACATGTATTATATAATGAAAGGAGGCACAATAATAAGCTTTAAAGTCTACGTTGTATGCAGTTATATACATATATATATGCAACACATACACAAACTTTGTGTGTATCTGTGCAAATTTTTTATGCAGGTATCTTTTTTATCTGACATCTGTCACTTATCAAGAGCGTACAAAAAGGGTTTGAGAGATACCGTAAAGTAAATAATGCAAACGGTTTATAATATTGTCTCATTGTACAAAATCAAAGTATGTAGTGCAATACATTAAAATATTTTCTAAATAATCAAGTACTGTGTGTCTGTCAAGCATTTTATTCCCTATAATATGTTTGCAAATGTATATTAAGAATAGGAAATGTTAGGTACGTGTTAATTGGATGCACTAATCAAAGTCTGACATCAAGCCTACAGCATATTCTACAGTAGTACAGAAAAAAGTCATAGCTATAAATGTATAAAAAAGGTTTGATAATTTAATCAGGAGTTACGTTTTTACACCTTGGAATAATGTGTATATCTGCACATCTAATATCTGCTAAACGTAATCCTTTGATATTGATAATGATGATAAAGTGGGTAATATAGCGAATTTCATTCGAAGCCTGATTTCCTTCCAAAATAACAATATATAATACTATGTATGGGTAATTTACTGATGCAATGACGACAAATGAATCATTTGAATTTTGAATAATATAGTGAACGGAAAATATTTCCACCATAGACAAAAAGGTTTGAAAGTTTTACTTATACTTACTTGCATAAAATTTCCAAGGCATGAATTATCCTAAAATTCTGTGCAGTTACTCATTAAATTTTACTGTGTATTCGATACTCATAATACATATATAGTTATCAACCTTAACCTTTGAATTGAAAGCAAGTGAGCGGAAGTCGTAAGTATTTCAACAATATGAATAATAATTAATACATACACATAATAAGTTTATTAGTTGTTTTGTTATACTACTCTACTTAAACCCTTAATGTGATTTTATTATTCCTTTTCTTTCGCCTTTCTTTCTAATGTGTAATTACGCTGTATTACTTTGGGTAATAGGATTTAATAATTACATTATCAATATCGAAGTAATTGACGTCTCTGTGAGTATGTATGTATGTATGTACGTATGCGTGTGGAATGAATAGTAATTTAGGTATTGCACACATTCACAGGTGGGAAAATCTTCGTGACTCCACTTGCCAGCTTGCTATACATACTACTTACCTTTGCTCTGATCGTGCGTTTACAATTTGATGAAGATGAATGATCGTGGATGCTGATTGATTTTCGATTGAAACTTTGTGGGTGAAGACGTCAAGAAGAGGAAGAAAAGATTTTAAGGGAATTGGAACAGAAAGCAAGTTATGTCATAATTAACTTTATTATATAGATGTGTATTGACTGACATAGTAACATAATACATCTTAAATACATACTTACAGAATATTCTCAAGACAGAGAGAAATAAAAAAAAGAGTCTCAATAGAGTACACAATTAAAACCAGTTTTAGTCCCTAGCCAATATATTACATTGTATATAAGTAATAAGTACATACTATATATTACATCGTGAGTGTGCACGTAACCACGGGGGGTCGATAGATGATGTCGGTTGAACAACAACATCAAAAGTGGATCACCATTTCCATCCTCTTGCTCGTTACTCTTATAGGATGTATTAATGGTAAATAATGAATAATACTTTTCTCTGAAATATTATTTAATTCGATTTTCTCCAATACCTATTAGAAATAATTAAACAATGCGCTACTGTTTTGGATAAATATGTGACCTTTCTATTACTTTGTTATTTATAGCAAAATCGGGATATAAATGTTACACATGGTAAATCGACAACTTATTTTTTTCAACCTTAAAACGAAATATTCATTGTTTGACAAGTTTTTGATGAAAACTTTCTGAACAGCGTTTCTCAAAAGGGAAATAATGTTTGCCTGGACAATCCAGCAGCCGTAGTTGAGGGCTCACCAACAGTTGAATGTGACGACGAAGAAAATGAAGCAAATATCGGCTGGTGCACGGTTCGTCATTATCATTGTTAATTATTTAAAGACTAACGTACCATTCGTTATAGTCTATTAAAATATTCACCGATACATTAAAATCAGCAATATTTTTTGTGCTTATAAAATCACATGTACTAAATATACAATAATTACTTAATACAGGTTGTGAGACAGGAGTATACCGTAAGTGGAAAAATTCATATATGTATGAATGAATCTGAATGTTTAGTAAGAGTTATTTATGCACACTAGACATGGCCATTATGTCAAAAATTTTCAAAAGTTAAACCCTCAGGTTGTCATATTATCGTTCCTTTTGGACCAATAAAATTACCCTGAAAATTTCTTCCCGATTGGTTAAGGTTTAAAGGTCGCCCAGGGGGTCACTAAAGTTTGAATTTACATTAGCTTTTACCCCAGATAGGTCAAAACTGCCAAAATTCAGTGAAAGGCGTGTTTTCGACGAATCTAAAAATCGGAGATCGAATTATTTTCAATTTTCGTCATTTTATGGGAAACAATATGAAAATGGGGTCTCTCCAATCCGGTACTAATAAAAATTCTACCTTCTCTCCAATCCCCACCCCAAACATATATGTACGCATCTGGGGTGAAAGCTAATGTAAATCCTCATTTAAACTTCAGTGACCCTGCGCGACATCTAAACCTTAACCAATCCAGACGAAATTTTTAGGGTACATAATTTTATTGGTCCAAAAGGAACAATTTGACGAGGGTTTAACTTTTTTTCTTTTTGTCATAAAATGGTCATGTGCATTGCACACGTATACTCACAGTTTATTATTGATACTTGTAGTAGTAAAAATATCTGGAATTCTTAATTAGTCGCGGTTTCTTTTTTTTCTAGGATATTCCAGGTATAAAAAAGGGAGTTTGAAGTTGGCTTCCTTTAAAAATGGGAACATAACCTACAAATTAAATATGTGTAGACCCATAAGAATCTCGGCATTTAAATCTTGGACTGAAAGGAAACGATCTGTGATATGATCATGAACATTGCAATATTATCGTCACGTCAGATAGATTTAATGAAAGCAAGTTATGACGCGTCTCTCTGGTTAATAGTTACTATAGTATGCAGTATAATACATAGAGTAGACTTTGCATGCAAGCTTTATCGCATATGTGTGTGTGGCAGTGTGCGTAGTATTTTTCAAACTAATTTTATTGATCAGTTACGATTGCGACTATATTGACTATATGTACTTTTACACCATTGTTTTGCTCTTTTGTAGTTTTCAGTACGTTGTCCTATAAAATCGATAAGAACATATGTAAAAATGCAGCGACAATTATTATGAATTTACTATAGTATTCAAATGATATATCACACAAGACACACCGGGCAAAAATAAACATTAATACAATGCTAGCACTATCATTATAATACACTGACATTTTTTCTCACTTTGGTAATAATTGCACAGTTATAAAATCAATAAAATAAAGTCTTGTAGGTTAAGAGGTATAGAGCTGACTGTATTGTGTATATGCTATAAAGGTAGAAAAAACAACGCACACAATGCCCACACACATAAGACTTGAGACAGACAGACATTTTCAATGTTCAAATTCACATTTATTCTCATTCACACCGTTGACAACCCAGTCTCAGCCAGCCTTCTCCTTAACTACGGAGGAAGAACTAACGGGACTTATTTGACTCGAGATGCGATACAAACGACATAATGTATTATTACGACTGAATTATGACACGAAAAGAATCAGAGGAATAAGACATTGGCGACAAAAAAGCGAAGACCCCTCTCATTCTCATTCGCATACATTCCAATTTAAAACAAGTCGAAAAATTAATTCCAAGCTTCATACTTCATAATTTAACATGAATAAAATGAGATACACTATACACACTGTACAATATATTATTCATTCACACACACATATTTACACATACGTACACGCATAAAAATGCTTGTGTAATAAATTAACACGTGTTTTACCATTCTTACGCATGGGATTTCCTCGTATGAATTTACTCTGTCTATTTATAGGAGAGATTGTCAATTTTATTCGCGGCTGTCTTCACAAAGAGCCAGCTCAGGTTTTAAAAATAAATATGAATAACTATAATGTACGCATAGTTTTTTAAAACAATAGTAATTAACACTTACAAGGAGATAAAACCAATACTGTATGTATATTGTAAATAGGATGGAACATATCCCGATGAAACTTACACCTTTTTTTATTCTTCCTGGTAAGACTTTGACCCAGTTTTTATAATTTATGCTCCATAGAAACGTACCAATTGTAATTATGTCAAATTTCGTTTTAAATGTTCCCTTTGTGTTTTAGCCGTGGACATCTCTGTAACGTTGGAGATGGGTTACAGCGTAAGATAGTCATAAAACAATAACAATAATTATACTCATTATCATTATATTATTATTAATTATTTAATTAAAGACTAACGTACCATACGTTAGTTAGTCTATTAAAATATTCACTAATACACTAAAATCAGCAATATTTTTTGTGCTTAGAAAATCACATGTACTTAATACAATAATATTACGGTGTTTGAATTTGTCCACACAATATGTATATTTTTAGCCCTTGAAGGCGGAACCGGAGGTGGTGGTGGAAGTGGAGGAAACGATGGGGAAATTATCAGGGTAGATCCCGAAAGCTCATCTGTAGCTGTCGAATCAACTAGTTTAGTTTTTCTTTCATTTGCTCTCGCTTTAATGTTCCTGACATAAAAGAGCTCCGTTAAGTCGTTTTGTCTCACTTCTTTTACGTATGTATGTATATGTAACTCTTCTATACGGTTGTAAAACTGTTCAATGTAAAATATTTGTATACATATGTATGATATATTATAGTCATTGACTATTGAATACTCTGACTGCACACGTTGTACGCAATAAATCAACATAACAGAAGATGAACAAGAAGGAAAAAAGAGCTCATCAGTTACAATGAAGATGAAAAGTACCAGTACTTTTCCTTTTCATCAATAATCATTTTCTCTACATTTTCTCTCTCTCTCTCTCTCTCTCTCTCTTTACATATTTGGTCGAAAACGGGAAATTAACGTTTCTTTTTCTTTCCTGTCACAAGAAAGCAGGAAAAAGTTAAAAGGCGCAGTTTAAACTTTAAAACGATCTTTCAGTATACAAAGTCATCCCTGTTGGATAATAGAATTGGAAACCCACACACAGAAACAACACAGGACACGCAGATATATTGAACGTCAAAAAAAAGATGAGTGTTGTATTTTAATGACATTGGAACTCTTTTTCTGCAACAAAGTATCATTGTGGACATTTCCTCGCTTCATGCTCTTTTCTCTTTACTGCATTACAGTTTTACTGTCAATATTTCACAATGTTATACAATATACGGTGTATATTGTGTACACAGCGTATAGGATAACTTACATTTGTAGGGACGATTGGATTCTTAGAACTGTGGGTGAGAAAAGTACGAGCAAGTGATTATTATGTACGTGCATGCACGTAGATTAAATTATTACGATACAATGGCATCGTCCCTCTATTGCGTTCTATCCACTAGAATATTCTCAAATCTTGACTTTCGTCGTAGTTTCTGGCATAGATGTAAAGCGTAGATTTATGTCTATATGTATAAACACAATATTTATTCCTTTCATTGAGAACACCGTAATAATAATAGTCATCATCCTATTATCATCATCACGATGCTCGTATAGTTGCGCATCGTAAAATCCGATGAATTATCGTCTGCCTGCCTTCCTTCCTTCCTTCCTTCCTTCCTTCTTCGGACATCAAGAAGAAAACCTACGGTATATATAAAGAAAGTATAAAGAATAAATAAAGTGGATACTCTGCGGCGTATTTTCAGCGGTATGCATGCATGTGTGTGTTCCTTGCGATTTTCACACATATATACACACAAACAAACATAAACAGTAAAATGCTGGCAGTTGCGAAAGTTGAAATATCCGACAGCGAGACAGGGTGATAATGACAAAAATGGGATTTTTAAAAAAGCATCATGATAATAATAATACGAATATACGGAGCCTGTAGGTGTTAAAAGTAACAAATGTATCCATGTATATTGTATACGTGTATTATGTATGGATGGATGGAAACGTTTTCGTAAAGACAAGCGAACATGCTTTTAATTCTAGTCTTCTTGTTCATTTAGTCATTGTCGTCGTCGTCTTCGTCAATAATAATAAATAATAATAACAATAATTATCATCATATCTTGTATGTAGTTGGTTGTTCGGTACGTCGACAATGATTATTCAGTTTTTTATGAATCTCCATACATATAATATGCTGTGTGTACTGTGTACAATGTACATGCACTGTAGATTAGATAATTTCAAAAAAGACAAAGAAGTGAAAAGTTAACCAGCAAACTCGCCATAGCGTTCCTTTTGGATCACTA
>JAQIVE010006254.1:0-11755 GCA_034698285.1 Sminthurinus bimaculatus | reverse complement strand
GGTTTCCAAGCCAAGTAAAAAGGAAGCCCTCCTTATGCAGTATCCTGTACAGTGTGTATCCAGTTAAAAATCATGCACGAACATATGCTGTCTTTTTACCTCAGCTTTCAAAGTTTCATTCCGCTGCACTGCATTTTGTTACATCCTGCTTCATTGCATAACACAGATTGCACGGATATTTCCCCTCCCTTCATTTTTAACTTCAAAATTTTTCAGCTTTTTAGTTTGCTGTCTTATTTGAAATTGAGTTTTTGTCATCATCCTTCAAACCAAAAGTTTTCCACGGTTCACTTCCAATTTTACTCACTATTGCCTGATGAACAACGTTATACATTCCCCTGTTTCCGGCGCATTGTATAATATGCATAATGTATAGTATGTATTGTAAATTCAAAATATTGTCATCATCATTGAATCTGACAAGCTGAAAAGTGTAAAGTTATGAGTTATACAATATGCAAGCATCAAGTCGTCGAACCAATCAACGAGCCCATCAGGCAAAAAAATTACAAAGCACTACACACAGTCAAATGCACAATCACTCATATACAGACATACATATACAAGCACAAAAAGAGCGGCCTGCTTCAAATTCACGTACATTAATAACGTTACAAGTTTGAAGGCGGAATAAACGATCCGTTTCATTTGTATGGAGGAAACTGTGCGTTCTTCCGCCCTGCCTGCTAGTCAGTAGTTTGGTTTGGTTTTGGTGGTGCAATTGGGATGCTTGTTAGCTGGTGCTTGTAAGAAATGAAAAATGAATGATTCCTCGCACCCACTCTGTACACAAAACATGCATGTATGTACGTATCTGTTTGTCTACGCCATGTTCGTCAAGAAAGAGCTTCAGCTTTCTCGCCAGCCCGAGCTGCGTACAAATTACAAAGAACCATACATATATCTATAATAAGAACCATAAAGTATATAGCATTTCTGTGTAAAAATGTGTAGCATCAAAAATACACGAAACGCGTATACTCTGGACAAAAATA
Organism: Sminthurinus bimaculatus; assembly: GCA_034698285.1. NCBI lineage: Eukaryota > Metazoa > Arthropoda > Collembola > Symphypleona > Katiannidae > Sminthurinus > Sminthurinus bimaculatus. The sequence goes on along the minus strand of JAQIVE010006254.1, from coordinate 10,760 downwards.
CAAGGAAAGAAGGAAGGGGAAGCAAAGAAAGTAAATGTGACATGTGTAAAAAAAGTCGAACGTGTGAGAAAGAAAGTGGGAAAGCTTTGAAGGGAAAGGAAGAAAAAAGTATAGGAAGAGAAAGAGAGCTTCAATTCTAAATTGGACGTAAGACTTTGAGTCGCTCCCGTGGCAAGAAATCATGATTGAATTAGGTGTATATGCCTGCGTCGGTTTCGTATTTAAAAAACTGGAGGATTTTCACATTCTGTAGGTACATCAAGCAAAAATGCATCGTCTAATATTGCATTATAGCACCCCCCAAAAATTCATTGACTTTTGTGCAACGTTGCTACAAATTTTAATGAAAAAATGGAAACCGCTTAAAGGTTAAACGATTAAACCTATTGGAATTATGATTGTACAAATTTTGGTATAATCGCAGCTTTTACTTCATATGAAAAGAATAGAAGTATGTACATAAAGAAAAAGAGCTTACTCAAGCACGGCGTTGTAGTAGGCCGAATACACATAAAACTTGTCCTTTGTCCCAGTGACGGCTTGCCAGTCTGTTTGGATTGGAGTAATTCTCACTTTACTCCGATGGTGATGATGGTGATTATGATTGTTACGATGATTATTATTGCTACTATTTCTATACATACCACCACCCCGACCACTGCCCGAGGAGGAGGATGAGGATTTATTTTTAGTCTTGTCACCCAGGAATTTAGCACTGCCAAAAACACCGGAAGCGGCAATGGAGGAATCGGGGAGAAAGGTCTCCTCGTAGGAAATGTCCGAGTTGGAGTAGTTCTCATCTCCCAGTCCGTCCTCGCCGTCCTCCTTCAACGAGTTTTTGTCATTGTCGGGCATAAAGTTCTCCATGATGATTATGACACTGAACAGACCAAAGAAGAAGATGACAAAGAAGAATGAGAGTCGAGATCTGTCCCGAAGTCGACGATTCGTCGGAGACAATTTCTTTTTAGTTGAGGCCATTTTCTCTTTATTCTCTTCTACTTCTTCTTTATACGGACTCTGTACTCTGTTCTTTCTATCTATCTAGCTATCTATCTATGGAAATCTCTTCCGTTTCACTTGTACCTGTCTTGTATATTGTATATGGTATATATAAGTAGAATATGTATAGTCGTTGTATTCTCTATTCCTTTGTATTTTATTGTATCGTGTAATGTTCTCTTCTATTGTATTCTATTGTTGTATGCAGTTGTTCTTTTCTGCTCTCCTTTTTTCATGGATTTTTCACCCCTTTCAACTTGACTGCTGAAAAGTTTCCGTCGACATGGATGTAAATGTGGATGCGGAACTGGAATTTGAAATTGAACTCGCTTTTTCAAACGAGAATCTCGAGTCCTTTCCTTCCCTAGTGCCGTCCTTTGAAGAATGGGGAGAAAACTTGGTTTGTCTTTTTTATTTATCATACACATATGCACACGTTGCACACTCTACAGTTTTCACTGCATTTTATTACATTATATGTATGTACAATGTACAATGCTGCAACACTCTATTGTACAGTCGCATTTATGCTTTTCATAGAGACAGCGAGTGAGCACACACTTTTAAATTTTGTTTTTTAATTTTTTCATCACAATAGAAGCACAGTCCTCGTCATCTTCACTATTTTGAGCGCTCGTTCTTCTGCACACTTTTGAGTTGCAACAGGAAATTTGAATAATTACAAGAATTCAGCGAGGTCGTCTCATCATCACTCCACATCCTTCCGAGTAGAGCTTCCCTCTCCCTACAAATTTGTCGATGATAATTTTGACGGCGGTGCTGGTTGCTGGTTGTCAGTTTAGGTCCTGGTTCTGGTTCTTTCTCTGCTTTGATCTTTCTCTCTCTCTCTCTCTATACGCTCTCTGCCTTTGCTCTACTTTGACTGTCTTTAGCTTTGGCGTTGACTTTGACGTTGACTAGGACTCAACTTGGTGGAATCTATGTGTACGTGTGGATGTATATGTATAAGAGCGCCGAAACGGTAATTAAATTAATTCTATAGTGTGTACAAAGTACATGCACAAGTAGAGCAATTTTAATCGGGATATTCCACAGGGACTCTTGTTTTAACGTTGCATGTATTACTGTCTCAGCTTTAGTAGTTGGTATTCATTTAATGCTTCTCATCGTCTAAAGTCTCAGACGCTCGTCTGTCCTTCTCCGGGCGTGAGATTGTGGCACCATAATCATTACAGAATGATGGTTTGCTTGGTGTGACTAGAAGGAAAGAAAATAAAGGGTTAACATACATAGATAGATTGGCATACTTCATGCATACACAACAAGAGACAAATTTTAGACACTACACGGATTCTTATGGAGTCTAGATTTTTTTATCATACGATTCATCTAAAATCTTTTACCCAGACGATTAATGCATATATTATTTAATGTAACAATAAGGTAACTAATATTTTTTTTTAACTGGCCAGTTTCTTGAGATTTTTTGTACAGGGCACAGATTTACCTTAAACTTGAAATCTCAACATGCAAAATTTTCAACACGGGTAAAACCTCATAGTTGTACTGTGTCAATAATGACTGATGGAGTTTCCCCAAATTTTATTTACTTTGACTAAGTACGAATACATAATATTGTATAGTGAATATGCTGTAGTATGGTCTTATATGGAATAAGCTGGGGAAATTTTATAGATATATAGAGCAATACTTATAAACACAAGGAAGTTTAAGAGTATTAGCCCGGAAATGATAAATGAGGGTCGGAAACTTTTCTGCTGGAGAAAAGTTGGAGTTGTTTAAACTAATACGTTTAGTTTTGTTACACGGCTTTCACTTTCAAGTCCTCTTCTTCTTTTAAAGATTGCGAGGATTGTCAAGGATTCACATTTTTGAGAATAATCCTTTTTTGAACTGCAAAGCAGTGTAATACAGTGACAATGGAAATGGAAAATAAAAAATGAAAAGGAGAGTTAAGGTTGAAGGCTCTTACGTGTATCATACCATGGAGTGAATACTTGCTATATATTTGCACAATGTATGTACATACACAATACACGCACTAAACGAATGATTTTAAAGGATAGAACACCCACACACAAACACACAAAAAGTACACAATTCCCAAAGTACACTGACATTTCACGGTAAAGCTGTTTTTCCTTTTAGTTTGCTTGCTTAAACGAGAAAGGTCTGCAGTCTGGTGCTCAGGGTTAAGTTGTGTTTTGGGACTGGTGCTTAATGCTCGTGCATGGATGGTTTGAAAGGGTAGAAGGGCAAGGTGATCGTGGTTGAGATTGTAATTGTGATGTGGATAGAGATGGGAAATACTGCATGACGATCAACACAAACACACAATGTCGATGACCACGATCTGGGTTACATGTACAATGTACAATGTACAGTGTACAGCAACGACAAAACGACAACGGGACGAGGAGTCGAATAACCGGTAAAAGTTTCCAAAACTTGGCTGAAACTGATTGTTGGGACTTGGACTGTGTTCTTTCGGGCTCTCAACTTGAACTGAGGTTCACGTTTGCGCTGCAATTCCATTTATCCAGCACACCATGCAATACCATACCATACCATAACATATCGTTCCATTCCATAGCCATATCCATAGTTGCTCTCTGTTCTTTCCTGGCGGTGTGTTGGTTGTTGGTCGCTGTCAGGGCTGACGATGAGACTTGTTTTGGCTCAGACTCAAACTCTCTTTTCTCTCCAGCACTCCACTTTTTAACTCGCTCTTTCTCCATCTCTCTCTCTCTGTGTCTCCCTCTCGATTCTCAATGACTATAGCGACGGAATGGTCCTGGGTTTTGGCTTGACTCTCCAATTCCAAGTGTACATAACTTTCCCGACTTTTTTCTCCAGAAGAGCAGTTGAGAGTAGCCGTCCTCGTCCTTCTACATATCTCAAAACTCGAACAACGCCATCAGAATCAAAACCTTGTATGTATGTATGTATGTACATACATAAAATATGTATAGTATAAATTCAAGTCTAAACTTTTAACAAAACTTTGTCTCCATTTGTGTGTGTGTGTCTCTCTCTCTGCATTTTGTGTATCGTCTTTGATATTTTTCGTTTTACTTTTTAGCCATATATTTTATGTATTGACATTTATAGACATAAACACAATGGAAGGAGAACGTAGAATAGAAAAAGAACCATGTCAATGAGAAAAGTGGAAGTGCACATTCAATCATGCTTGTGTCCACGTTCTCTTTCTTCATCCTTCTGGCTTTCTTATCCTTGTCTTGGCTTGTCTCTTGTTCCTTCCCTTTGATGGTGTATGTATACATGTAGTTAGACAGTAGACAGCTTTCTCTGTCTTGATGAGCACTCTCTCGCTTCCCAGTCTGTTTGATCACTGTCGCCTTTGTCTTAAGACCAAAGTGAAGGCAAATAACACGAAGAGTGAGAAGAGAAGGATTTCTTCGTCCTCCTTCACTTTATACCTTTAAGGTAAACTGAGGAGAGAAAACGCAATTCCTTGAGAAATGATTATATAGAAAACGTGTACAGTACATATACACACAGGTATTATTGACCAGGTGAAAGGAGCGAAAAATGAAAGGGAAAACTGTCTATTATTTTGAGCGAGTGTAAAATATGAAATACGGATACGTAAGAAGTAGGCCGGTGTAAAAGTACCACGCAAACAACTATTTTTCACACTCACTCCCACAATTGATGAAATTCACTGTATACACAGTCACGATCTATGGAACATGTCACGCTTTGGAAAATAACAACAACAAATCTATATGATTATATATAGCGAGAATTGGTATTGATTTTCTTTCGACTTACCAATTTGGGAGATCTTTTTTAGTGCTTAGTTCCACCAATTCCAATAACAGTTGAAATGGAACTTAATTAGACTTGAGATGGATCTTTAAGTTTCAAAGGTCGAGTTTACTCTACTATTGGAAATAAAAATATAGGAGCAACGAAACTGGACTAATTTGTTCATATGGATGATAAATCGTGTTTAAATCCAGAGTCTTTTGTTAATACAATGTATATGTATTATGTATGTATCAATTAGATTTTATGACAGGATGTCAGCAATTCTTGTTTTGCTTGTGCGGACAACAACACTATTGCCAGCAGTCAACTGTCCATTTTTTACTTTCGATTGCTTTATTATTCTCCACTTGAAGCTGTACAGGTCAAAAATTATAATAATATATTTATGTAGATGAATGAGATGAATTTACGTTTGCTACTCGACGTTTGACATGCTCATTTTTATCTAATTGACGTGAATCAGCACGACTTGCATTTTGTATTTTACGGCGTCAAACAGTAAAAGGCTGACACATAAATATTTGATCGAATGACGATAAGGCACATTTTAAATTAAAAATTTGCAAAATGTGCAAGTCTCCTTTAAAATCTTTTTGTTGACTTTTGTAATGTTGATAATTTCAAACTGTTAATTTTTTTAAACACAGCTTGCTTGTCACATGGATTTTCATACACATAATTTTTTTAGTAATTTCCATGTTCAGAGCTGACATCACAGTTTTCAATCAATAAATAATTTAATTTCTTTAGTAAGTATACGGTAAATAGTGCACAAAATTTTATTTTCCCTCTGTAAATTTTTCAGTTCTAGTACGTATTTATTATTTATATAGGTCGTGCTTCAATAAAATTTCAGTATGGATTTTTTTCAGAAATTTCAGCGGTATGTACGATACAAATTAAATATTTTTAAAACTTATATTCAATACAGGAATTTAATAACACACATATTATATTATTTTTGTATTACATTACTCAACTTGAGGCCAGAGAATTTAATTTCAAGTAAAAAATTAATGTGATTCTATGTATATATATATATTTACACACTGAAGATGAGCATTCCTTTAAATATTAAAGGAAGTTGAGCAATTTAATAAAATTTTAAAAATAACACTTGGTACTTCCACTAAAAAATTATTATATTGTTGCTAAATTATCAAGGTTAGGGGTACAAACACCGAAATAGTTAGACACATAAAATAGATGCACATTACACAGTACATCTACACATATTATATATAGAGAAGGAGGAACCCTCCGAGAAAAAGTAAAATACGTTGCGAAAGGGCCAGAAGAATCGAGTTTACTGCAGTATTTCACTCTTTTCACTTTCCAACTTTCTTATTTTTTCATACTTGGCCTCCCCTCCCGCCCGGAAAAGTCGGATGTCGGGTTCGAATTCGGATTCGGATACTAGATATATGCATACTTACATAGATATTATATAGCGTTGAGGGGTAAACCCGGAGTCTAAAAGTATACAAGCTCCTATAATGCATGCTTTATATCAACGATTGTCACACACACACACACATAGATAGATAGTCGTACATATCCAGTATACATACATACATGCATACTTTTAGTGTTGGCTGGATAAAAAGTAAAAATTCTCCGCATACTTTTCCTCCAGTTTCAAACTTATACGTACATACATACAGACATGTATACGTCTATAGTCTATACATACATGCATGCACAAAAAATGTTTACATTTGATATTTTACTACACAGTTTACGTACAACTATATAAATATATGCAACTGTGCCCTTGTTTGACTCAGTGTGGTCACAGTTTTTGAGCTTCTGCTCTTGTTCTACTAGCCAGATTTAGGATTTGCCGGACTCTTGTTTCCGTTCCAAACTTTGTCGTCCACATCTATCCATATGTACAGCTACATCCACTCATAAATTTCATTCCAACTCCATACATACTTACTGAATTCAAACTCAAACTCGATTTCGAATTCGAATTCACATCGTTTCTTCTCTACTAGGGAAGGGGAAAAATAGGGCTGAAACTGAAATGCTCTGTGGCCTTCTATGTATGTATGTAAACGTCTACACTGCATACATGTAGCAGCATACATTCCACGGAGTAGCGTTGTATAGTCGTAGTCTGCAATATTTGGATAGTGCCTTACATACATACTGCATATACATATGTCTACAGTCTACAGTGCAGCGGAGAGATAGAGAGAAGGAGAGCTCAGCAGTTGGTTTTGCTTTCCACGGAAAAAATCAATAGTAGGCAAGTTAGCCGACTCTCAATTATTACTATAGGGAAAGGGAAGCCAGCGAGCGGATGAGAGTGCAAGGTTCTGTGTCTGTGTCTGTGCTTGTGTCTGCCTGTGTGTATGCAGTATGTACATGGATAGGGTATGGCATGGTTTGGTGTAGGGATGGAAAAGCCGGGAGAAAGAGAAACAGAGAGAGAGGGAGAGAGAGAGAGAGTAAAAGAGACTGTGCTCTTGAAATCAACTCAGCTGTCCTACGTATACTGTACACCGTGCATACATGTATATGGAGGGAGAAAGAAAAAGAAAATACCCGCGAACGAGGAATCCTTTCCATTCCGTGCCATTTCATCTCTCTTCTGGAAATCCTCACCACCTCACCGTCAGTTCTATCTTATGTACGCACAACGTGTACAGTGTACAAGGCAATGCAGTGTGTTCGTGTCCGTGTGTTGTGTTGTGTATGTACTTTGGTATTGTCGAATCAAAACCTTTCCAATGAAGCCCGTTCCCATAGATATCCATCCATCTATCTATCTTCTATCTATCTATCCATCTGTATTTTCTCTCCCCGTGCGAATAGTCCCAAGGAAAATAAATGAATGGATGAAAGGATGGTTGCTTGCCTGGCTGACTGGCTGGATGAAGCGAACACTGAGAATAAAGCCGGAGCTAAAGTATCTCGGCTGAAAGTGTAGTGTATTGTACATTATACAATACAATGAAGGAGAAGTACATACAGTACAGTACAAAGTACAATACAAGAAAATAGTTATCGTACAATAGAATCTAGATCCAGTTATGGTTCAACTTGCTTCAGCTGCGATTCCTTCACCCACCCTCCAACCTTAAATCCATATGGATTCACCATGTCAGGCGATGCATTGTAGGTGCTTTGTACATTGTACACTGTACACTATGTACGTGCGATAACAATTGTATGTACGAGCATCTTGCATTAGATACATGTTTTCCAAAACCAGGATGAAAATACAGTTAATAGCAAAAGATACGTATAGAAATAGAGGCAGGAATGAGGATGGCTGAGATAGGGATGAAAGGCTTACATGCAGATGACTGTCTTTCTGCCTGCCTTTCTCCCTTGTTTTTCTCCACACACTTTATTCTCTATCTGTGGCCGAGAGCCCAAGCTCAAAATCACCCAAAAGTCCGGAATCTTCAATAAACAACAAAATTTAGAATCCGACTTGATTCGTTTTCCAACTAAAAGGACGAAAAATCTCGTCCAACTGGATTTTCTCTCTGTACCTACATATACAAATGTACAATGTACAGACTTTGACTTTGGTAAAAATGTTTCGAGTGGAAAAAAATTCCAGACTGATTACAATTCCTTTGTCTTCTATATCATGGTATGCTGTTGCCTACATGCTACATGCACGTGTGTGTAAAGTCTCAAATTTTCATTTCGTTCTGTTGTCTAGCTCATGTCCAGAAGTTGTATATGTACATGGCAAATTCCAAGTAAAAGTTAGCTGTTTGGTTAGTACTTTAGAATATGTAATTTCCGATAGTAATTCATTTTTCTTGGTTTCTCCTATTTTATGCGTACATTTAAAAAATAGCCAGGAACAGAGAGACGGATGGATGGATGGATAGATGGATCAACTCTACATTTCCTTTGTTTGTATTTTGTAAAACATTCAAGAAAAACGCGTGCCATAACTTTTGTCTAGCAACATGTTCGGATCATCAATCATCCTTCGCTTTCTTCCCTTTGATTTGATGCTCCTTGTCCAAATGTCCAACGAGAAAGGCGTCTTGTGGACTCGTATATACTTCGGGTAATGCATTATACCATACGGTACCAAATCAAATCCGTGTGTGTGTATTAACCGAAAAATCGGAATTCCGAATTCCATGTACATGAACATTGAACATCCATAACAAGAACATGACCATGAAGCATATATTACAGTCTACAGTCTACATACATACAGGCAATATTCTCCTTTGAGAATATTGGGCTGTGGTTGGAATATTGAGCAGGGAGTGGGAAAATGCTGAGAGTTAAAGTGGCCGTCGCAGGCAGAAGAGAGAAAACGAGATTTATGAAACCCTGCCCGCTATTTCGTATCCAATTATCATATGACAGAATAAAGTCTTTTTTACAAATCATCATTGACCATTTTACTACACCTGTTGGAAAATCCATGCATAAAACTGCCCCACGTTATTTCCATGGAACTTTGATCTTCGATCCTCTTTTCTTCCTGCTGGATCATCTTCCCATCATCACCTGTTTAACATTCTATAAGAGGCCATTGTCAAACTCAGGACTCAGGCTTACCGACAAATTTGCGGTGTCGAAATGATGAGGGACGTGAGAGATGCCGCCAAAGCCGAAGTCGAAGTAGAACTCGAGTCAAGACTTGAGCGCTTGAGGCGACAAGGTAAATACAAGCATTTCAAGATTGGAGAATGGTAGACGAGCAAAAGTACATACAATATGTGGCAGTCAATGTAAAAGTACTGCCGTGGAAATGAAAATAGACAGGGCAAAATTGTCCAACAGTTGATATAGTGTATACTCAATGGTCAATGATCATTTTTGAGCAAACGGCGCTTTCTCCGCTCCTGAAAATATTCGCTCGTATTCATTGTACAATATTATGGTCTTTTCTTACCGTTTTCTACTAGTCGCATCGTCCTTTTGTCCAAACAGCAAACAATATGTACATAAATGCAAAATGGATTATGGACTCCATGTCCATTCTCTATGCATTTCAGAAATACGCAGTACATGGAAAATTCAGGTCCATTTTGGTACAGAGTCCTTGCTGGCGATTGCAGAGAACAGTCGATTCGAGCCAAGCCAAACTAAACCAAACCGTGATAGGCAATAACTGTGGACTAGAAGATATGCAAGCCATGCCATGTCAAAGGCAGACTTTGCACAAGTACTGCACCCGGATTCGTTTTTCTACCCAGCTCTTTTTTCTCAATACGTGATATACACAATTTATGCATGGATTCCATGCTACACGAATTTATACATACAACATTGCATAGTATGGACATGAACGGAGGAAGAGTGGAGTGGTATGTTGAGTGGGGAAAGCAAAAAGGAGTGGAGTTTCTCTCTACAGATATTTTATACTGTATAAATATCAACCACCATAATATAATATAGCCATGGTATAATATCCACATGGGTGAACTCAACTTTTCTTGCTCTTCTTCTTCTTCTTCTGATACTCACACAGAATGAGCAAAACAGAGACGAGAAAACATTCATGGTCTGAACGCAAACACAAGCCTTCGACCAAAAACCAGATCCAGAACCAGAATTGGAGACTTACAAGGGAAATTGAGGCTGGGACAACCATAGGGAATAACATGGAATATAGATATGTATGTGAATTGTACATTGTACATTCATTCGTTCTTCGTTCGTTTGGTACAAATAGCCAAAGGAAAAAGGAGCCAGGGAAAGAAAAGAGCAAAGAAAGGGAGGGAAAGGGAACAATTGCAACTAGCCAAGTATGATGCACGCAGGCTCTTGTCTTTTTTCTTCGTCTTTTATGTATATTCCCCTTTCTTTTTGAAACTTGAGAATCCTTCTCTGAATTTCTTTCTTTATCTTTGAAAATATATTGCCTACATGTATGTATATATATATATATAATATATATTAGATTGGTCCACCAATGAACTTTATTTTATTTTTCAAGCAGATACCCCGTCATTTTGTTCCTTTTAGTTCCCTTAAATCAC